>JAKRSK010005595.1:0-90735 GCA_029891615.1 Natrix natrix natrix
ATTACACGATGATTAGGTGAACCCCTTGTATTAAGTATAGTTTTCTTCTTGGTTGTTCCTTGATTAGCATCCTCTCCTCTTTTTCTCCATAACCTGCAGGTGCCTTCGGCCGTCTGATCCCGTCCTGTTCTCACCTGCTTGCAAATGGTTTTTGAGGTGACCCTTGATTTCAACGCACACGCCTTTATCCCCTGTAACTGGGAAAGGCGTGTTGTTTTTGCCTCCAGATTTTTGCAAGGATTCACCCTAATCAATTATATACAATGTATTCCTGCCGTCAGCCCTACCTTTCGAGCAAATTGGGGAAAGTGGAGTGGGGAAGAAGATTATTTCCAGACTCTGGCGAAGATTCCCCCCCCCCCCTTGCCTTTGTCGTATAATGAAAATCCAGCAGGAATTCTATATATTATATATGTATTGATCTTTGGTTGTTCGGGTTTGTCTTCCCGCGTAGAATTGGTAAAGTAGTCCTCGCTGACGACGGTTTCCGTCATGAAAGTCTGCAGATTCTATCATCTATCAGGCTGCTGCTTCCCGGCTTGGTGCTTCTGGCTTGGTGCTTCCAGGAGCAATGTGAGATCTCAGCCGGTTCCTCTTTTTAACTGCCAGTGGGGGTTTGTGCTGATTGGGTGGGAGCTTGGCTGCATTCTGATTGGGTGGAGGTGTATTCTGATTGGTAGGGGGCTTGGCTGTGCTCTGATTGGATGGGAGTTTGGCTGTGCTCTGATTGGATGGGGGCGTGTTCTGTTTGGGTGGGGGCCTGGTTGTGCTTGTGTTAGTCTGAGTTGCAGAGGGATTTGAGCTGGTGAGCTGCGTTACTGTTGTTTGGCTTCGTGTTTGTGGTCGTGCCAGCAAGCTCCCCCAATACGCAACTTTCCCCATAGAGGAACAGACAGCACTACTTAACCTAAAAGAGAAGACACTAGCATAATAATCCTTTCCAGCAGACAAGGGGAACGCCACGGTGGTCATGAACACATCTGACTACCCAAACCAAATTAACCAACCTACTCCAAGACTCCACTTACAAACCCCTAAGCACGGATCCCACCACCTACTTAGAAAAAACCACCAGATCCAAAATAAAGCCTCCCCCCATCAGCGAAGAGATCCAGCAAAGAATCATTCCCAGAGAAAAATACATCAGATGCCCTAAGCTCTATGGTCTCCCCAAGATCCACAAAGAAGGAACCCCACTCAGACCCATAGTCAGCTCCATAGGCTCACCTCTACAAAACCTAGCCAAATTTCTCGCCAAACAACTACAGCCCTATGCTAGAATCCATCACCTCACATACGTAAAAAAACTCATTCCAGTTCATAGAGATCATAAAGAACAAAACTTACAGCCCAGCGACCTACTCGTGTAGCTTCGATGTTGTATCTCTCTTCACCCAAGTTCCAATCAAAGAAGCCTTGATAGCTATCCAAAACAAATACAACCCCCCCAAACATATCCTAGATCTGACCAACCTACTGCCTATCCAACACATACTTCATCTATAACGGACAAAAATACAAACAAACAGAAGGAGCACCCATGGGATCACCCCTCTCACCTGTCATTGCTAACCTCTACATGGAACACTTTGAAACCCAAGCTCTAGAAAAATCCGATCACAAAACCCAAAACTCTGGCTCAGATACGTAGACGACACCTTCATAATCTGGCCACACGGGAAAGATTAAACTGGACAACTTCCTCACACACCTCAACAGCCTACACCCCAAAATACAGTTCACCATGGAAACAGAAGCCAATAACCAACTCCCCTTCCTGGATGTCTTAGTCTATAAGAAATCCGATGGATCCCTAGGACACACCATCTACCAGAAGAAAACACACACACAAACCGCTATTTGCACGCACTCTCACACCACCACCCAGCACAGATCAACTCTGTAGCCAAGACACTCATCTCCAGAACAAAACGCTTAGCTGACGAACAACACCTCAAAACCGAACTACACACTCTCACCAACGTACTAACATCCAACGGATTCCAAAGAAACAATATCACTAACCTAATCCAAAAAGAAAACCCCACTAAAATCCAAGACAGTGAACAAGAAAACGGCAAAGCCCTCCTCCCATACATAAAAGGCACCACAGACAGAATCAGCAAGATCCTCCACAAACACAACATCAAGACAGCATTCTACACAAACCGAAAAATATCCACCATCCTGAGAAACCCCAAAGACAAAATAGAGTTAGAAAATCAAGGAGTATATGAAATCCCATGCACCACCTGCCCCACCACATACATCGGACAAACCAACAGAAGAATAAAGGCACGCATTGAAGAACACAAAAACTCAGTCAGAAAGGAGGAACCAACTTCTTCCCTGGTCCAACACCTCAAAGCCACAGGACATGATATAGACTTTAAAAAGACCAGAACTATTGCCAAAATTGAACACTTTAACAACAGAATAATCAGAGAAGCTATTGAGATAGAAAAACGACCACACAGCATGAATAAACGAGATGATACCTCCCGCCTACCAGCCATTTGGAAACCCGCCCTCACTGACAAACGAGTCCCTAACACTAAGAATGATACCAGACCCACACTCACGAAAACCACACAGGATGTCACTATCACACATCCACGCAAAAAGCAAGCCCAAACCCACACCGATAATGACCACAAACCAGAAGCCCGACCACAAACCAGAAGCCAGACCACAGCTGCATTATTAGCCACTTTAAACCCCTCCAATCCATACATGAAGCAAACTGATGCCCACCACGGAGATGTGGCACGACCACAAACACGAAGCCAAACAACAGTAACGCAGCTCACCAGCTCAAATCCCTCTGCAACTCAGACTAACACAAGCACAACCAGGCCCCCACCCAAACAGAACACGCCCCCATCCAATCAGAGCACAGCCAAACTCCCATCCAATCAGAGCACAGCCAAGCCCCCTACCAATCAGAATACACCTCCACCCAATCAGAATGCAGCCAAGCTCCCACCCAATCAGCACAAACCCCCACTGGCAGTTAAAAAGAGGAACCGGCTGAGATCTCACATTGCTCCTGGAAGCACCAAGCCAGAAGCACCAAGCCGGAAGCAGCAGCCTGAAGATGATGAATGAGACTTCATCGAAACGTCGTGAAGATACTTCCAATTCTACGCGGGAGAAAACCCGAACAACCAAAGACAAATACATACATACATACATACAATTATATAATATATTTATATATATTATATATATATGTATGAGGTATGTATGCATGTATGTATGTATGTATGTCTTTGGTTGTTCGGGTTTTCTCCCGCGTAGAATTGGAAGTATCTTCACGACGTTTCGATGAAGTCTCATTCATCATCTTCAGGCTGCTGCTTCCGGCTTGGTGCTTCTGGCTTGGTGCTTCCAGGAGCAATGTGAGATCTCAGCCGGTTCCTCTTTTTAACTGCCAGTGGGGGTTTGTGCTGATTGGGTGGGAGCTTGGCTGCATTCTGATTGGGTGGAGGTGTATTCTGATTGGTAGGGGGCTTGGCTGTGCTCTGATTGGATGGGAGTTTGGCTGTGCTCTGATTGGATGGGGGCGTGTTCTGTTTGGGTGGGGGCCTGGTTGTGCTTGTGTTAGTCTGAGTTGCAGAGGGATTTGAGCTGGTGAGCTGCGTTACTGTTGTTTGGCTTCGTGTTTGTGGTCGTGCCACATCTCCGTGGTGGGCATCAGTTTGCTTCATGTATGGATTTGAGGGGTTTAAAGTGGCTAATAATGCAGCTGTGGTCTGGCTTCTGGTTTGTGGTCGGGCTTCTGGTTTGTGGTCATTATCGGTGTGAGTTTGGGCTTGCTTTTTGCGTGGATGTGTGATAGTGACATCCTGTGTGGTTTTCGTGAGTGTGGGTTTGGTATCATTCTTAGTGTTAGGGACTCGTTTGTCAGTGAGGGCGGGTTTCCAAATGGCTGGTAGGCGGGAGGTATCATCTCGTTTATTCATGCTGTGTGGTCGTTTTTCTATCTCAATAGCTTCTCTGATTATTCTGTTGTTAAAGTGTTCAATTTTGGCAATAGTTCTGGTCTTTTTAAAGTCTATATCATGTCCTGTGGCTTTGAGGTGTTGGACCAGGGAAGAAGTTGGTTCCTCCTTTCTGACTGAGTTTTTGTGTTCTTCAATGCGTGCCTTTATTCTTCTGTTGGTTTGTCCGATGTATGTGGTGGGGCAGGTGGTGCATGGGATTTCATATACTCCTTGATTTTCTAACTCTATTTTGTCTTTGGGGTTTCTCAGGATGGTGGATATTTTTCGGTTTGTGTAGAATGCTGTCTTGATGTTGTGTTTGTGGAGGATCTTGCTGATTCTGTCTGTGGTGCCTTTTATGTATGGGAGGAGGGCTTTGCCGTTTTCTTGTTCACTGTCTTGGATTTTAGTGGGGTTTTCTTTTTGGATTAGGTTAGTGATATTGTTTCTTTGGAATCCGTTGGATGTTAGTACGTTGGTGAGAGTGTGTAGTTCGGTTTTGAGGTGTTGTTCGTCAGCTAAGCGTTTTGTTCTGGAGATGAGTGTCTTGGCTACAGAGTTGATCTGTGCTGGGTGGTGGTGTGAGAGTGCGTGCAAATAGCGGTTTGTGTGTGTTTTCTTCTGGTAGATGGTGTGTCCTAGGGATCCATCGGATTTCTTATAGACTAAGACATCCAGGAAGGGGAGCTGGTTATTGGCTTCTGTTTCCATGGTGAACTGTATTTTGGGGTGTAGGCTGTTGAGGTGTGTGAGGAAGTTGTCCAGTTTATCTTTCCCGTGTGGCCAGATTATGAAGGTGTCGTCTACGTATCTGAGCCAGAGTTTGGGTTTGTGATCGGATTTTTCTAGAGCTTGGGTTTCAAAGTGTTCCATGTAGAGGTTAGCAATGACAGGTGAGAGGGGTGATCCCATGGGTGCTCCTTCTGTTTGTTTGTATTTTTGTCCGTTATAGATGAAGTATGTGTTGGATAGGCAGTGGTTGGTCAGATCTAGGATATGTTTGGGGGGGTTGTATTTGTTTTGGATAGCTATCAAGGCTTCTTTGATTGGTACTTGGGTGAAGAGTGATACAACATCGAAGCTCACGAGTAGGTCGCTGGGCTGTAAGTTTTGTTTCTTTATGATCTCTATGAACTGGAATGAGTTTTTTACGTGTGAGGTGATGGATTCTGCATAGGGCTGTAGTTGTTTGGCGAGAAATTTGGCTAGGTTTTGTAGAGGTGAGCCTATGGAGCTGACTATGGGTCTGAGTGGGGTTCCTTCTTTGTGGATCTTGGGGAGACCATAGAGCTTAGGGCATCTGGATGATTTTTCTCTGGGAATGAGTCTTTGCTGGATCTCTTCGCTGATGGGGGAGGCTTTTATTTTGGATCTGGTGGTTTTTTCTAAGTAGGTGGTGGGATCCGTGCTTAGGGGTTTGTAAGTGGAGTCTTGGAGTAGGTTGGTTAATTTGGTTTGGTAGTCAGATGTGTTCATGACCACCGTGGCGTTCCCCTTGTCTGCTGGAAGGATTATTATGCTAGTGTCTTCTTTTAGGTTAAGTAGTGCTGTCTGTTCCTCTTTGGGTAAGTTGCTTTTGGGGGGCTTGCTGGCACGACCACAAACACGAAGCCAAACAACAGTAACGCAGCTCACCAGCTCAAATCCCTCTGCAACTCAGACTAACACAAGCACAACCAGGCCCCCACCCAAACAGAACACGCCCCCATCCAATCAGAGCACAGCCAAACTCCCATCCAATCAGAGCACAGCCAAGCCCCCTACCAATCAGAATACACCTCCACCCAATCAGAATGCAGCCAAGCTCCCACCCAATCAGCACAAACCCCCACTGGCAGTTAAAAAGAGGAACCGGCTGAGATCTCACATTGCTCCTGGAAGCACCAAGCCAGAAGCACCAAGCCGGAAGCAGCAGCCTGAAGATGATGAATGAGACTTCATCGAAACGTCGTGAAGATACTTCCAATTCTACGCGGGAGAAAACCCGAACAACCAAAGACATACATATATATATATAAATCCTGCTGGATTTTTATTTAGACAAGGCGGGGGGGGGGGGAATCTTCCAGAGTCTGGAAATAATTCTTCCCACTCCCTTTCCCCAATTTGCGAAGGTAGGGCTGAGTCAGGAATATTTTTATTGATTGGTTGATTCCTTGCAAAAATCTGGAGGAAAAAACAACAGCCTTCCCAGTTACAGGGGAAAAGTCGGTGTTTGAAATCAAGGTCTCAAAAACCATTTGCAAAGCAGGTGAGAACAGACGGGATCAGACGGCCGAAGGCACCTGCAGGTTATGGAGAAAAAGAGAGAGATGCTAATCAAGGAACAACCAAGAAGAAAACAATACTGTAATACAGGGGTGTCCAAACTTGAGAACTTTAAGACTTGTGGACTTCAACTCCCAGAATTCCCCAGCCAGCATGGCTGGCTGGGGAATTCTGGGAGTTGAAGTCCACAAGTCTTAAAGTTCCCAAGTTTGGACACCCCTGCCTTTAAGTTGTCTTGGCTGAGAAACTCTGGAAAGGCAACAGAATATTTCATATATAATGTGTGGCTTCATGCTCACAGTGAAAAATTACAATAAAGGTTATCTATAAGAAGATTCAAAGCCCGCCTTCCTTCCTTCCTTCCTTCCTTCCTTCCTTCCTTCCTTCCTTCCTTCCTTCCTTCCTTCCTTCCTTCCTTCCTTCTTTCTTTCCTTCCCTCCCTCCCTCCCTCCCTTTCCTTCCTTCCTTTTTCTCCCGCTCCCCTCCTTTTCTTCTTTCATTCTTTTTTCTTTCCCTTCCCTTCACCTCCTGCTCTTTTCCAACCTCTTCTTAAAATCTTCCGGGTGTTGGAAAACACCCTCAACCATCTTCGTCCAGTCCTTCTGCCCCTCAAGTGGGAAAGTCCGAGCCGCCCCCCAGCCCCCACCCCGCCTTCAGCGGAACGTTGGCCGGTCACCGGAGCTTATTTTGGGATTCCCTTTGTGTCCTCATTGGGCGAGATGGACTATTGTCCTCAGAAGCTATGGAGGAAACGTCCCTCTGTGAATGGAACGGAGGAGTTTCTCCGCCAGGGCCTGCAGTTCCAGTAAAGGCAGCCTCCCTGGTATCTCGAGATCAAAGGCAGGACTGGACAATCGGAGGGTGCGCACAGTTTGGGTTGCTTATACAACGTGGCCTATTTTTTCCGGTCCCTTTCGGCCAGGATGATGGATTGCTTCCTTCTCACAGCATGGCAGGGTCAGCAGCATGTACAGTAATTGGGTACCCTCTAGTGAAGTGAAGCCAATGGTCCCTTTCCGTGCAGGCAAGGAAACCTAGGAGGAGGAGGAAGAGGAGGAGGAGGAGGAGGAAGAGGAGGAGGAGGAGGAGGAGGAGGAGGAGGGGAGGAGGTGGAGGAAGAAGAGGAGGAAGTGGTGGAGGAGGAAGAGGAGGAGGAAGAAGAAGAGGAGGAGGAGGAGGAGGAAGAAAGATGAGGTGGAGGAGGAGGAAGTGGAGGAAGAAGAGGAGGAAGTGGAGGAGGAAGAAGAAGGAGGAGGAGGAAGAGGAGGAGGAAGAGGAGGAGGAGGAGGAAGAGGAGGAGGAAGAGGATGAAGAAGAAGAAGAAGAAGAAGAAGAAGAAGAAGAAGAGGAAGAGGAGGAGGAGGTGGAGGTGGAGGAGGTGGAGGAAGAAGAGGAGGAAGTGGTGGAGGAGGAAGACGAGAAAGAGGAAGAGGAAGAAGAAGAGGAGGAGGAGGAAGAAGAGGAGGAGGAGAAAGAAGAAAGATAGGAAGAGGAGGTGGAGGAGGAAGATGAGGAGGAGGAGGAAGAGGAGGAGGAGGAAGAAGAGGAGGAAGTGGAGGAGGAAGAAGGAGGAGGAGGAGGAAGTGGAGGAGGAAGAAGAGGAGGATGAGGAGGGGGAGGAGTTAGAAGAAGAAGGACGAGGAGAAGGAGGGGGAGGAAGAGGAGGGGGAGGTGAAGGAGGAAGAAGAGGAGGAGGAGGTGGCGGAAGAGAACAATAGTTAGCAAAAGGCAGACAAAGATTAGTATCAGTTGAAGGGCTCAAAATATCATAGTAGTTGCACGTGGGAATGACTTGGGGTAGTAGTTGCACGTGGAAATGGTCGAATAAGGGGCAGCTAAGCCCATTGGAGAAATTGGGTCAGGGCAAACATCAATCAATCAGAAGACAGCTGGAAGGGACCTTGGAGGTCTTCTAGTCCAACCCCTTGCTCAAGTATTTACTATTTCAGATAGGTCCAGTCTCTTCTTATAAACCTCCAGCGTTGAAGGACCCACAAATTCTGGAGGCCAGCTGTTCCACTGGTTAATTGTCCTCACTGTTAGGAAGTTACTCTTGTTTGCACTTTTTCTTTCAAACACTACTACTAGTTGTTGTTGTTGTTGTTGTTGTTGTTGTTGTTGTTGTTGTTGTTCTTCTTCTTCTTCTTCTTCTTCTTCTTCTTCTTCTTCTTCTTCTTCTTCTTCTTCTTCTTCTTCTTCTTCTTCTTCTTCTTCTTCTTCTTCTTCTTCTTCCTTCTCCTCCTCCTCCTCCCCTCTTCCTCCTCCTCTTCTCCTTTTCCTCCTCCTTCCCTTCTCCTCCCTCTTTCTATCCTCCTCCTCCTCCTCCTCCTCCTCCTCCTCCTCCTCCTCCTCCTCCTCCTCCTCCTCCTCCTCCTCCTCCTCCTCTTCCTCCTCCTCCTCCATCATCATCTTGGAAGAGATCCTCTCTAGTTTCTTGGCGTGGCAGAATTATACTTTCAGACTTACAAGTCTGTCGTCTTCTAACGTGGGTTACTTCAGACAGAGCATAAAATGTAGAATCCCAGGGCCGGAAGGGACTCCAGAGGTCTTCTAGTCCAGCTCCCTGGTCAAACACCTGTCCAATCTTTTCTTGAAAACTCCAGGGATGGTCTGAGATACCCACACACAGCTTGGTAGCACAGCCACAGTTAAGACTGGATTTGGCCTTTTTTTGTCCACCTATTGAGTCTTTCAAAAGGACCTCAGCTAGACAAACCTAATTGTTGCTTTGTGGGTTAAAGGTCTCATCGCAGGATGTAAACTGTGCTCCCAACACTGGACATTTGTAAGAAGAAGTTGGACAACGATTTGTCTAAAATGGGTCAGGGCAATGATGGCGAACCTTTTTTCTCCTTGGGTGCCAAAAAACCCCGCGCATGTGCTATCGCGCTCGCTTACATGCCCACCCCCATAATTTAATGCCCCACGCACCATGCCCCCTGCGCATGCACCCGTGACACCCCCTCCCCTCCACACTGCCCCACACATGCGCGCACGGATTTCTTGGAGCCTGGGGAGGGCGAAAAGGCCCCCCCCCCAGAGGCTGGAAACGGCCCGTTTTCCGATTTCCGGTGGGCCCAGTAGTCTGTTTTTCACCCTCCCCAGGCTTCAGAGTCCTTCTAGGAGCCTGGGGAGGGCAAAAGATGGCATAACGCACAAACTGGAAGTTCAGGAACGGACTTCCGGGTTGCCCATTGAGCCTTTTTTCGCTCTCCGGAAGCTTCAGGAGGCTTCTCTGAAGCATCCGGAGGGCAAAAAGCAGCCCAACGCTCAAACCAGACGTTCATTCCTGAACTTCCAGTTTGCACGTTGGGTGGTGTTTTTTTTTCGCCCTTTGGAGGCTTCTCTGATGCCTCCAGAGGGTGGAAAACAGCCAAAAACCAAGGCCAGAAATCGGATGAGCTGATATAGGGCAAGGCCTCGTGTGCTCTTAGAAATGTCCCCGCGTGCCATAGGTTCGCCATCACGGGTTTAGGGCTTCCTGCCTGAGCATGGGTTGGACTAGAAGGCCTCCAAGGTCCCTTCCACTCTGTTATTCTGTAATTCTGCCAAATCAAGCTACGTTTTGGAATTGACGGATGGGAATTTTGTCAATGCCGATGGTGATCAAAGTGGTATTCCGGATATATTTATTTCTATTCCACAATGAGGCCTGTCAGGACAAGAGGCCACGGATGGAAACTAATCAAGGAGAGAAGCAACTTGGAATTAAGGAGAAGCTTCCTAACAGGGAGGACAATTAACCGGTGGAACAGAAGTTGCCTCCAGAAGCTGTGGGTCCTTCAATGCTGGGGGTTGGACTAGACGACCTCCAAGGTCCCTTCCAGCTCTGTTCTGATGGTCTGAATCTTTCTTTTCTTGAACACCATTCCTATTTTTATCCTTGTAGTGAAGAAGCAAAGACAAAAACAGAACTGTGGAAATGAACCGCTGGCTAAGAAAACAGACATCCTCAAGGAAAGTCTGAATTTCTAGATTGCGGCCCACAGCGCCAGGATTAGAGACGGGTGGCATCTCACAGCGAAACTTATTTTTATTGGGTGTCAATCATTTTACCTCCAGCTTCATCATGATGGGGCTTTTCCACACCATGTTGGGCTGCTCCTTCAGCCCTGAGTCATCCCATAATACCAGTGAGTCAGTCTCCATCCTGCGTTGTACATGGAGTTATTTTCAACCTGAGTCATCTTTTCTTGACTCTATTCCTTATGTTTTCCTGGCCGTCAGCAAAGAAGGTTACCTTGATCTTAGAAATGGCACATTTTCTTTTAAATTTTTCCCTCCCTCCATCCCTGTTTTTCCCCTTCTCTCCATTGTCTACTGCTCTCCTTTGCTCCCCTTCCTTTCCTCTTTCTCTCTTTCTAATTTTCCTTCCTTCCACCTTTCCTCCCTCCCTCTCTTCATCCATCCATCCATCCATTCTTCTTCCTTTTTCTCTTATCTTCCTTTCTCTCTCCCCCTTATCTTCCTTCCTTCCTTCCTTCCTTCCTGTCTCTCACCCTCCCTTCCTTCATTTCTCTTTCTTATCTTCCTTCCTTCCTCTCTCTTTCATTTTCCTTCCTCCCTTCCTTCCTCTCTCACTCTTCTTTCCTTCCTCTCTCTCACCCTCTCTCCCTCCCTTCCTTTCTCCCTCTCTAATTTTCCTTCTCTCTTATCTTCCTTTCTCTCTCTCCCTTATCTTCCTTCCTTCCTTCCTTCCTTCCTTCCTTCCTTCCTTCCTTCCTGTCACCCTCCCTCCCTGATGGAGCTAGAATGAGTATAATTTGGGTAAACAGTGTCCACATTTGAATTGCCTAGGATACAAGGAGTCTCTGACTTACAATCACTTGTTTAGTGACCAAATTGAGAACGACACTGAAAAAAGTGACTTACAACTACAGGCTGGATTGTTTTCCTCACTGGTCCAAAGCATATATATCGGAATGGGAGTTACAGCAAGTCCTCGACCTACAGCAGTTCATTTAGTGACCATTTGAAGTTGCAACAGCACTGAAAATAAAGTGGCTTATGACTGTTTCCCTACATACCGCTGTCGCAGCCTCCCTGCATGGTCACATGATCAAAATTTGGGCGCTTGGCTCCTGACCTCTATTTACAGCACTTGCAACGTCCCGAAGTCACATGATCTCCATTTACGACCTTCATTTATGTTGTCTTCCGACAAGCAAACTCAGCGGGAGAAGCTGGATTTGCTTAACAACCATGGCTAAAACAAAGGAAGTCATAACACTGGGCGCACCTCACTTAGCAACCACCTTGTTTAGCAATGAAAATTCAGGCCCTTATCGTGATTGTTAAGTCGAGTACCTATACAGGTAGTCATTGACCTTTGAACCCACTGATCCCAAAATTTATCTTGCTAAAGCAAGGCATTTGTTAGATGAATTTTGCCCCATTTTTTCCCCCATTTATGAAGTGAATCACTGCGGTTTGTTAGGTGAGTCACATGGTTATTAAGTGAATCTGGGCTTCCCCATTGACTTTGCTTGTCAGAAGGTTGCAAAAGGGGGCACTGCAACTGTCGTAAGTGTGAGTCAGTTGCCAAACATCTGAATCTTGATCAAATAACTTGCAAGGATGCTGTGATGGTTGTAAGTGTGAAAAATGGTCACAAGCCACTTTTATGTTTAGTGCTCTTGCAACTTTGAACAGTCACTAAACAAACTGTTGTAAGTCGAGGACTTGCTGTAACTCCCATTCCGATATATGCTTTGAGCCAGTCCAGCATTCGAGGACGTTATGGCTAGCATGAAGAAGTTGGCTCTGTTTCTCCAGGATAATGAAGAAACATTGTACAGGTGTTGTACTTTGAGGAAAAACAACATGTTTTGTGTAGGAGGAATTGGTTGTTGTTGTTGTTATTAGTTGCGAAGTTGTGTCCAACGTATTGTGACCCCATGAACAACTTTCCTTCAGGCCTTCCTGTCCTCTACCATCCTCTGGAGTCCATTGAAGCTCACGTCTACTGCTTTGGTGACTCCATCCAGCCACCTCATTCACTGTCGTCCCCTTCTTCTTCTTTTGCCCTCCATCGTTCCCAGCATGAGGCTCTTCTCCAGGGAGTCCTTCTTCCTTCTCATGAGGTGGCCAAAGCCTTTGAGTTTCCTCTTCAGGATCTGGCCTTCTAAAGAGCAGTCAGGGTTGATCTCCTCTAGGACTGACCGGTTGGATGGCCTTGCAGTCCAAGGGACTCAATGCAGGAGTCTTCTCCAGCACCAGAGTTCAAAGGCCTCCATTCTTTGGCGCTCAGCCTTCCTTATGGTCCAACCTTCACAGCCATCCATTGCAACTGGAAAAACAGCCCTTTAGATAGCAAACAAAAATGATACTTTCAAATTGTGGTGTTGGTGAAGACTCTTGGGCGTCCCTTGGACTCCAAGGACATCATATCAGTCAATCCTGAAGGAAATCAACCCTGATTTTGATCTTTGGAAGGACAAACACTAAAGCTCAAATACTTTGGGCACCAAATGAGAAGAGAGGATTCCTTGGAGAAGACCCTGAGGTTGGGAAAGAAGGTGAAAGGAGAAGTGGATGACAGAGGACGAGATCCAAGGGACTCGCAGGACTCTTCTCCAGCACCAGAGTTCAAAGGCCTCCATTCTTTGGCGCTCAGACTTCCTTATGGTCCAACCTTCACAGCCATCCATTGCAACTGGGAAAACCATCACCTTGACTATAGGCACATGTGTTGGCAGGGTGATGTCTCCCTGCTTTTGGACTTGGTTTTTGGAGCCGGTACGTCCCAACAACTCTCTAGCTAACTAACCTGTTCTGACGGAGGAAGTTGCTTGAATGGGCAGAGAAACCTCTCAATTCCACAAGGAAATTTGCCATGACTCAATTTCCGGCCACGTTGCATAGAGAGATTTAATTAAAGATAATTTTGACTTCGAGGTGCACAAGATTAGCTGCTATGGTAATGAGAGCCGATATCCACCAGATAATGTTTGGAAGTGGCTCAGACAGCCTAAGCATAACAATAGTCAACAAGGACTGTCAACTTCTGCACAAAGGTTAAAATACGAATTGCAAATGTACAGCCAGAATTGATTTGGAAAGTTTTGGAAAGTAGAACACTTTAACATCCTTCAAAAAACCCAGTAGCCTTCTTCCAAAGAGACTTTATAGGAGTAACTACTACATTAGTAGTTAGTAGTTACTAGTAGTTACTAGGAGTAACTACTACATTAGTAGTTACTCATGGGCTGAGGTCCACCTGATGACGTTTCATTATACAGTGAGTATGAAGTTCTGGGAATTAAGTTTTCTCGCTCCTGCCTTCAACATCGAAAGTCCCAGTCTCTGAAATTGGCTCACCGGATGTTTTGAGCTTTTTTTTTTTTTTTGTAATCCTCCATTCGTTTTTGGTTAAACTCACCTAAATCTAGCCACGCCTGTGATCAGATTTGACCATGTGGTTGTTCCATCTTGTTTCATTTCAGAAGATTTCCCACCACCGCCTCCAGGAGAGAACAATTTCCCAGGGACATTTTGGAACTAGGTCAGTTCTGCATTTGGTAAAATATCTGCTGCAGCTTTTTTCTCTTCCGCGGCAAATTTAAGATGGTGGACATTCAATTCCTAGAATGCCCCTCTGAGCATGGGGCATTCCATCTCCGAAAGGAGGGAGGAAGGAAGGAAGGAAGGAAGGAAAAGCAGGGATGGAGGAAGAAGACATGGAGGAAGAGAGGAGCGAGGGAGAAGAAAGAAAGAGGAAAGAAGGAGGGAAGGAGGAAAGAGGTATGAGAAAGGTGGAAGGGAGGGGAGGGAAGAAGGAAGGGAGAGCAAGGGTGGAGGAATAAGAAGACAGAGAAGGAGCAAGGGAGAAGAAGAGGGAGGGAGGAAAGAGGTACAAGGAAGGCGGAAGGTGGAAGGGAAGGGAGGGAAGAAGGAAGGAAGGAAAAGCAAGGGGGGGAGGAAGAAGAAGACAGAGAGGGAGAGAGGAGAGAAGGAGAAGAAAGAGGAAAAAGGGAGGGAGGAAAGAGGTACGACGAAGGTGAAAGGAAGGGTGGAGGAAGAAGGGAGGGAAAGCAAGGGTGGAGGAAGAAGAAAAAGGGAGGGAGGGAGGAAGAAAAATCAGGGTTTGAGGAAGAAGAAGACAGAGAGGGAGGAAGGAGCGAGGGAGAAGAAGGAGGGAGGGAGGAAAGAGGTACAAGAAAGGCAGAAGGTGGAAGGGAAGGTGAAAGGGAGGGAAGAAGTAAGGAAGGGAAAGCAAGAGTGGAGGAAGAAGAAGGGAGGGAGGGAGAGAGGGAGGAGCAAGGGAGAAATAGGAGGGAGGGAAGAAAGAGGTACAAGGACGGCAGAAAGTGGAGGGGAAGGAAAGAAGACAGGGAGGAAGGAGGGAGGGCAGGAGAAGAAAGATGGAGAAGAAAGGAGGAGGAAGGGAGGAAGGAAGGAAAGAAGGTCCTTCTGGATTCAGTTCCAAATGGGGGGAAAGACTCTGGATTCATGGAGGCTGCTTGGAAAGATGGTTCATTGATGAACAGGATCACATGAGTTGAAATCCTGGGCAAGAAAAGGAGCAGATTATGCCCTCTGTTGTGCTTTGAATTTGAACTTCCGATTGGTTGCCGGACTCCCATGGGGCCATGCAGGGGTAACTTCGTAGGTTGTCTTTTGAGTCCCAGGCTTGGTTGATTCCTGCCGGGTGATGATGTAATGAAAGGGCTTTGGGCAAATCCTACTATGGCTCTGCCTGAAGGAGGTAGATCTTTGTTATGTAGAATAGACTGGCCCAGGCCTTAACGGACCATTGACAAAGGTGGGGTGGGTGTGAGTTTCTGCCTCCCTTTTAGGGGAAATATTCTGCCCTTTTAATATTTTCTAAAATATTCTCATTTTCCTAGAGGAGGGGGTGGGTGCTAACTTCCTACAGTAGTTACAAAGTTAGGGATTCTTGGAGGTTGGGGAAAAAACTTGTTTGCTGACTGGGGAATTCTGGGAGTTGAAGTCCACCCATCTTAAAGTTGTCCAGGGTGAGAAACACCAATATATTGTGTTATTTCTTTGCCCTGAACTTGATACCTAGATAAATTCAGATAAAAGGATCTGTAGTAGGTACGTCTTCGACTTGCAACTATTCAGTTAATAGAAATTCTTTCAGAAGCAAGCTCCCATATTCACATTATTTCCATGGGCCTTTTGAACCAGACTATATTCTTGTTTTCAGCCTAGTCCCCGGGTGGCAAATTCTTTCGGCACCGAGCACCAAAAACCGGGGCGTACCTGCATGTGTGTGCGTGTGCCAGAGTGCCAGAAACCTGAAGACCAGTTGTCCGGCGTGTGGAGGCCTGTTTTTTGGGCCGTTTTTGGGACTTTTCAGGGCATTTTCAGCCTCTTTTTGGGGCCTTTTTAAAGGCCATTTTTGGGCTGTTTTAGGCTCTTTTTCAGGCCATTTTTGGACTGTTTTAGGCTCTTTTTCGGGCCATTTTTCAAGCCATTTTAGCCTGTTTTAGGCTCTTTTTCAGGCCATTTCTAAAGCCCTTTTTGGGCAGTTTTCAGGCTGTTTTTGGCTCTTTTTCAGGCCATTTCCAGGCCCTTTTTGGGCTGTTTTTAGGCTGTCTTCAGGCCATTTTCTGGGCTGTCTTCAGGCCATTTTCTGGGCTATTTTCGGACTGTTTTCAGGTTCTTTTTTGGCCCTTGTTAAGGTCATTTTTGGCCTGTTTTCAGGCCATTTTCTGGGCTGTTTTCAGGATGTTTTCTGGGCTGTTTTCAGGCACTCCAGTGCCCACAAAGATGCACCGGAAACAGGAGAGCAGCTGGCGATGGCGCACATGCCCACCGTGAGGGCTCTGCGTGCCACCTCTGGCATGCGTGCCATCATTGGCCTAGTCTATTGTGCCAGTGACATATGCCCGAACTCTGCTGGCGGTATATTAACTAAGGTGGCTAAGGATGTCATAACCTGTTTCATGTTACCTATTTTCCCCAGTGTGTTTCATCTCAAGGAGATAAAAGAAAATCAAGTTTTAGTTTTTAAAAAAAGAGAAGAAGGCTATTTTTGAATATTAAAATGCAAAACCTTGGATATTGAAGGAGTTTCAATTATGGAGTGGTTTGAATGTACAAAATACAAATAGAATTTCATGCTCTTAATAGGCCATAAGATGCTAATAGATTACTGCTGCGTCTGTTCAAAATGTTGACCTCTTAATTTTCACCTACTAGTTGATGTCGAGGATGAAGATAGCTGGGAGGATGTTGGGGAGGTCCCTGAATCATTGACTCTACATACGTGTCAAGTGACAACCAAGCCCATTGATTTCAATCTTGCAAAGGTGAGCTGTGCATTAAGTTTGGCAAAGGAAAGGACAGGATTTGAATGGGGGGAGGGGAGTAGGGGATTTCTGGAGGTTTGGCCCTTACGCCCATCAACAGACACATAGATATAAATAATATTTACACACCATTCAAAAGAAAGAATAAAAAGCCAAGAAGGAAACAAAAAGACCAAAAAAACAAACAACAACCCCTATCTTCTCTAGCATCTAACAACAGATAAGCAGGGATTAATACCAGACAAACAGTCCATGCAGAAAGCAATACCCTAATCAACATCAAGGAGAAAATCTCTCCCTCGCCAACACTGCCAGGGCAAGCTATTGTATACAAACAATGAGCAGCCACAAACTCACTAACTGGATGATGTTATCTAGCCAGGTCATGAAACATCTGCAAACTAAGCTCAGAGACCATTAAGGACTCCACAGAATCTGAAAGACATATCTGGTCATCTTCCTTTTGTTCTTAGCTAAATTATGTGCCAAATTATAGGTGAAGAGCAAGCAGAACCTGGGGGAGGAGTCAAGCAACTCATCAGTCTAGAATCGTTACGTTACCACAAAAGGTTTAAGTCTAATGCCCAGGGGTGGGATTCAGCCAGTTTGGACCGGTTCGGGCGAACCGTATGCTAATTTTGCATCTGGATCGCCGAACCAGTTGTTGGGAGGAGAAGCTGGCTCCACCCACCCCTCCCCTCCCAGGAGTCTCCATGTGGCCCGTTAATCCTGCCGGGTAAGTACAAGGCCCCGCAGAGCGCCTGGGTGGACAAAAAATGGGCCTTCTGCAAGTTCTGGATATCCGAGCCCAGTGAGGCCGTTTTCGCCCTCCAGGAGTCTCAGGGAAAGCCTCCAGAGCTTGGGGAAGGCGAACCCCACCCCACCCCTGTGGTGCAAGAGACCGAGTAGGCCACGTCTACCATGGCCACGCCCACTCAGCAACCAGGGCGGAGAACCGGTTGCTAACATTTTTTAACCCCGCCGCTGCTAACCATGTTCCTAATTTAACCACCGCCATGATTCCGTTCACAAATGTAGCAATGGGCAAAACTCAATACATTTCTCACTTAGCAACATGAATTCTGGGCTCAATTGTGGTTGTAGGTCGAGGACAGCCTGAGTTCTGAAAATCGAGCTACAGGTAGTCCTCGGCTTACAACCACAATGGACCCCAAAGTTTCTGTCGTTAAGTGAGAATTCCGTTGACTCTTATCCGGTGACGAATTTCTGACCACTGAATTGACTCCTGTGATTCTTGTGATACGATCAATAAGTCATGTTAACTGGAACTTAATGTGGTTCTAATTTTTTTCCTTCCTGACTAAAATTGGCCTGTAAATACTGATTGACAAATTGCCTTTATAGACAGTCCGCGACTTAAATTTATTCTTTAGCAAGCAATTCAAAGTCGCAACGGCGCTGGGGGAAAAAAAAGAGGTGAGTGATGACAAGTTTTCACACTTATAAACATAGCTGCATTCCCATAATCATGTGATCTGAATTCAGGATCTTGGCAACTGGCATGTACTTATGACAGTTGCATTGTCCCCAGGATGACCCTTCGCAAGCTTCCCAACTGGATTGTCACAAGACGGATTTTCTAAGTGCATGATTTACTTAACCACTGCAGTGATTCGCTTAACAATCGGAAAATAATTGCAAAGTGAGGCACAACTCAGTTAAGGACTGCCTTGCTTATCAACGGATATTTTGGGCTCAATTGTGGCCATAAGTTAAGGACTACCTTCTAAATCGGAGAGCGTGGGGCGTTTTGAATTTCAGGGGAGCTATTCAGCAAATTAAAATTTTGCACCTCTGTTGAAGCTAATACAGATAGTTACAACCTTGAGTGACAACAGTTTGTTTGGTGACAGGTCAAAGTTATAAAGGCCATGAAAAAAAGTGACATCACCATTTTTCACACTTATGACCGTCGCAGCATTCCTATGGGCCATGTGATCCATATTCAGACGCTTGGCAATTGCCTCATATTTATGACGGCTGCAGCGTCCCGAGGTCACATGATCCCCCTTTGCAGCCTTTCGAAAAGCAAAACCAATGTGGAAGCGAGATTCACTTAACAACCATATTCCTAATTTAACCACCGCCATGATTCCGTTCACAAATGTAGCAAGGAAAGTCGTGCAATGGGCAAAACTCAATACATTTCTCACTTAGCAACATGAATTCTTGGCTCAATTGTGGTTGTAGGTCGAGGACAGCCTGAGTTCTGAAAATCGAGCTACAGGTAGTCCTCGAGTTACAAACACAATGGACCCCAAAATTTCTGTTGTTAAGTGAGACATTTGTTAAGTGAGTTTTACCCCATTTTTCTTGTCAATGTTGTTAAGTGAATCACTGCGGTTGATAAGTTAGTAACTTGGTCGTTAAGTGAATCTGGTTTCTCCGTTATCTATGCTCGTCAGAAGGTTGCCAAAAGTGATCACCTGACCCCGGGAATGCTGCAACCGTCATAAATGTGAGTCAATTGGCATTAATGACAGATTTCTGAGCAGCAATTCTCTCAAGTTTTGTTTTAACAAAAATTAGACTTGAAAAACAGAAAGAAGTTAAGAAGGGCAAAGGGATCGTCAGCCAAGCCTCATTTTGCTTTGCTGTGACTTATTTTTGCTGAAACAACATGATGAGGAAAAAGAAGGAAGGACGGGAATATGCCAGGTTTCATTCATTCGCAGTGTTTATGCCAGTTAAGTCGGCGATTGAAGGCAGCCCTTGGCGTAAGACGACAACTGAGCCCAAAATTTCTGTGGCTGGGAGTTGTTAAGAGAGTTTTGACCCGTTTTACGACCTTCCTTGCCACTGTTGTTAAGTGAATCACCGAAGTTGTTGAATTAGTAACCCAGTTGTTAGGTGGGTCTGTCTTCTTCGCCGTTGACTTTGTTTGTCGTGAAGGAAATCACGTGACCTGAGGACATTGCAACCATCGTAAGTACAAGTCAGTTGCCAAGTGTTTGAATTTGGATCACGTGACACATGGGGTCACTGCAACGGTCGTAAGTGTGAAAAATGGCCAGTCACTTTTTTCAGTCCCATTGTAACTTTGAATGAATTAATGTAAGTCAAGCTGTATGTTCTCCAGCTTTATCTTCCCTGTGTTCAACTCCCAACATAGTAAGAGAAGGAGGGAGACTGCATTCCACGCATACTGTCGGCTGAAGTCGGATCTCAGATTACTGCAGAAGGCTTGGGAGGGGTGCACCTCATAGGGGAATGTGATTTATGACACAGACTGAGAGGAGGTGAGAAACGGGTAAAGTTCAGCTCTAAAGCAAACAAAGCTTAGATTTGACTGTGAAATGATCTTGCCTATGATGCTCCTAGTAATTGACTAGTTTTGAATTGAAACTTGACTCGATACTCATGAATCAATTAGGGCATTTTAAAGAAACCTTGCAGACAGTCAGGTCTAAGCTTTGTTTAATTTATGGCTGAACTTTACCCCTGTTCCTTCCTTCCCCTCAGTCTGTGTCATAAATCACATTCCCCAAGGAGGTGCACCTCTCCCATGCCGGCTGCAGTAATCTGAGATCCGACTTCAACCGACAGTGTGCATGGAACGCACTCCATCCCCTCCCCCCCCGCTTCTCTCACTATAACAATGTTGGGAGTTGACACCCTGATTTAAAATGGCGTCTCTCAATCTCTGTCCTGTCATTTTAAGTATTTCCCAAATTAAAATAGCAGTTTCTCCCTCCATCTTTGCTGTTCCTCTTATTGCCTCACCCATTTTTTTCTTTCTTCTGTTAATACAGGACCTAAAAACTCTGCTTTTCGGCTCCGGTTTTGGATGCTTCAACGAAGAATGGAAAATCCAGAGTTTTACGTTCAACGAAAACCCGGAGCTGAAATACGGGATTGTGCAGAAAAAGGTAACCCATTGTACAAAGCCTTTCTTGTTTTTTCTTTGAAGACGTTTCGCTTCTCACCCAAGAAGCTTCTTACATTCTGATTGGATGATGGGGGACGGAAGGATTTATACTCCTTGCAGGCATCTTGGTCATTTCCCTCCTTTTAGAGAGTCATTGAGGCCACTTGGAGGCTTCTCTGTGTCCTCAGATCCACATGGTGGAGGATGGAAGGATTTATATTCCTTGCAGTCATCTAGTCATTCGTAGTCTCTCTTGAGAGTCGTTGAAGCCACTGTCACCCTCCACCATTCCATTAGAACTGAAGAAGCTTCTTGGGTGAGAAGCGAAACCTCTTCAAGGAAAAACAAAGAAAGTTTAGTTGCCTCTTGAAAAAACACCTTTGGGACAAATACACCCTGGACGACTGAGAATCTAACCATAGACACTTTCCATTGTACAGGTGGTCCTTGACTTACAACCTTTAGTATAGTGACCGTTTAAAGTTAAAATGACACTGGAGAAAGTGACTTATGTCTGCTCCATACACTTAATGAAGGTTTCAGCTTCCCCATGGTCACGTGGTCCAAATTCAGAAACCTGGCAACTGACTCATATTTATGACGGTTGCAGCATCCCGGGGTCACGTGTGTAAGCAAAGCGCATGCGTGGAAGGCCAGGCGCATGCGTGGCAAACCGGAGGTAGCAAAATGTGAAACCCGCAATCTCCTTTTTACGAACCTCCTGGGGAAGCCAGATTCACTTAACGACCGCGTGACTGATTCCACAGCTGCAGTGATTCACTTAACAACTCCAGCAAGAAAGGTCATAAAGTGCGTCAAAACTCATTTAACAACTGTCTCGCCTAACAAATGTTGGGCTCAATTGTAAGTCAAGGATGTGTACCTGCGCATCCGTTTTTTTCATCCAAAAGCATTTTTAATGGATCAATAAATGCCCTGCCAGGAGGGGTGGGAGATTGGGTGGAGGAACCCTTCCAGCCCCCCCCCCCCCCCAACCCTCCAAATCCTAACCGAGTTTTACTGTACAACCTGACCCCTTTTTAACAGGATTTTAAGACCATCAACCAAACGCGGAGAGAATTTGATGATGAAGATGTTATGTGTTATTGTAATTGTATTGATATATAGTTATATGATTAATAGTGTTGGGATGAAAATTATAACAAATAGGTGGAACCCGAGATCTCCCACTTTGTTGGAAATGAAAGGTAATGTAAATAAAATACCCTAAAAGATGCACCGGTGTATAAGACGCACCAAAATTTTGAAGAGATAAGTAAGAATAAAAAGGTTTTGTCCTCCCCGGCTCCCAGGAGCATTTTGCAGGATTCAGCAGGGCAAAAATGCTCCCGTTTTTACAAAAAACGGGCAGAAAATGGGCCATTTTTTGCATAAATGGGGGCATTTTTCCTTCCCCCAGCCCTGCTGAGGCCTGCAGGGTGCTTTTGGGGGCTGGAAACAGGCAAAAACGCCTCCGTTTTTGCAAAAAAACTGTTTTTTTGCCCATTTTTCGCAAAAATGGGATGTGGGGACAGGGCTTCAGGAGGCCAAAAATGGCTGTATTCGGTGTATAAGACACACCAACATTTCCACGCTCTTTTAGGGGGTGGGGAATGGGGCATCTTATACTCCAAAAAATGCAGTAAATAAAACATGGGGGGGGGGGGAAACCCCATCCTCTGTGGCTATTTCTCTCCTCCTTAATATTTCGACCACCAGAAAACGCCAACACTTTCGGTTTTGGACGCAAGACAAAGCCACCACGTATCACCACCACCCTGGCTGGGCCTCTTCAGGAAAAGGTCCAGGGACCTGAAGTTTTAATTAAGAACCTGGCAGGGTCAGGACTCATTGTATCTACGAGGGTCACCGGACAAGCGTCCAAGGACAGCCGTGGCCGGGGGGAGGCCGTCAGCCAGGTGAAAGAGATCCAGGCTGCAGAGGAATTTTTTCACACGTATTGTTTTCCTCCGTTCTTTCCTGGCCTCTTCCAGGGTGGGCCGTGCGGGGTCCTGGCAGCCGTTCAAGCCCACGTCCTCCAACATCTTATCTTCGGTGACAGTAGCCGGAATAACACGGTTGGGTAAGTCGCCTACGTTCCCGAGGGCCCCAATGGTTTTCCATTCTCCTTCAAGGGAAATTCCTCCCCCCCTCCTCTCTCTCTCTCTCTATTGTTGTGGGGGTGGGATGTGGGTGATCCTACTTTTGACCTCCTTGGTGGGGTTGAAAAGGGCAACCCGCGGAAGTCATGCGGATTTCAATTCAGTCCAGAATAGAGCTGGAAGGGACCTTGGAGGTCTTCTAGTCCAACCTCAAGCAAGAGGCCCTATACTAGTGATGGTGAAGCTTTTTCTTATGCCCTGCCAAAATTGCACATGAATACGTGCCCACTTAATCCGCCCCCCCCCCCACATGACCCCTCCCCAGACTCCGGAGGCTTTCCGGAAGCCTAGGGAGGGCGAAAACGGTTCTCCTGGGCCCCCTGGTGGCCCCAGAAGCCAGAAATTAATCCTTTCTAAACTTCCGGTTGGGCGGTTGGGGTCGTTTTTCGCCCTTCCCTGGTGAAATGCCTCCCCTGGCCCCCCAGAAGGGCAAAAAAATCAGCTGGCTGTTGCACACATGCATACGAGAGCTGACTGCTGGCTTGCCACCAAATATGACTGCGCATGCCACCTGTGGCACGCATGCCATAGGTTTGCCATCACGGCCCTATATAATCTGAGCCTACAAGTGGCTGCCCAGTCTCTTCTTAAAAACCTCCAGTGATGGAGCACCACAGGTGAGTTGCCCCAAGTTCAGCCGAACCAGTAGTGGCGCCAGTGGGAAGCTCCGCCTACCCGCCCGGAGACTTCTGTGTGCGCAAAAGCTTCTCTGCATGTGCAGAAGCATCGTGCGCATGAGCAAACTGGTAGTAAAACTGGTGCAAACCCACCACTGTGGAGCACCCACAACTTCTGGAGGCAAGTAGTTCCACTGGTTAATTAATGGTTCTAACTGTCAGGAAGTTCCTCCTCAGTTCTAAGTTGCTTCTCTCCTTGATTAGTTTCCACCCATTGCTTCTTGTTCTACCCTTAGGTGCTTTGGAGAATAGCTTGACTCCCTCTTCTTTGTGGCAACCCCTGAGATATTGGAACACTGCTATCATATCTCCCCTACTCCTTCTTTCTATTAAACTAAAGATACCCTGTTTCTGCAACCGTTCTTCATATGTTTCAGCCTCCAATCCCCCAATTATCTTTGTTGCTCATCTCTGCACTCTTAATACAATACAATACAATAGCAGAGTTGGAAGGGACCTTGGAGGTCTTCTAGTCCAACCCCCTGCCTAGGCAGGAAAGCCTATACCGTTTCAGACAAATGGCTATCCAAGATCTTCTTAAAGGCTTCCAGTGTTGGGGCATTCACAACTTCTGGAGGCAAGCTGTTCCACTGATTAATTGTTCTAACTGTCAGGAAGTTTCTCCTCAGTTCTGAGTTGTTTCTCTCCTTGATTAGTTTCCACCCATTGCTTCTTGTTCTACCCTCAGGTGCCTTGGAGAATAGTTTGACTCCCTCTTCTTTGTGGCAACCCCTGAGATATTGGAACAATGCTATCCTGTCTCCCCTAGTCCTTCTTTCTATTAAACTAGACATACCCAGTTCCTGCAACCGTTGTTCTTACGTTTTAGTCTCCAGGCTTTTAATCATTTTAACTGCTGCGTTTTTTCCAAAGTCTCAACATCTTTTTTCTAACGTGGTGTCGAAAACTGGATGCAGTATTTCCAGGAGTGGCCTTACTCAAGACTTATAAAGCGGTGCTAATCCTTCACATGGTTTTGATTCTACGACTCTGTTTAATGCAGCCAAGGATGGCAGAGAGGCGGAGGGAGTAGAGTTGAATTATCCGTGTGATAATTCGTGATTGTTCTCTGCTTGCCTTTTGCAAAAGGCAGGTGGTCACAGAGCTGGGCTGAATTTAAGGGATAATTTCCAAGTGAAAGGAATCTTGGGCGGGGAGTGACACTCTACTGATGCAATTTAACCCAATCTCATAACCCTAAGCGTTAACCCACTAGCCCCTAACCCTTAAAGTTAACCTCTTAACCCTCAAAACTCTAACCATAGCTCCAATGCCCTCTCCTCTAACCTTAATCCCTAAATATTAACCATAATTTAACCACAACCCAACTGTAATCCCTAACTCTAACCCCTAACCTTAATCCCCCCAATCCTCCTAACCTACCCTGTATCACCAGTATCTAAACTTTAGCCATAACCTAACCATAACCATAAATGTAATCCCTAATCTTAACCTAATCCCAATTCTAATTCTTAACACCTAACACCCAGCACCGTAACTGTAACCTCTAATTCTAATACCCTAACCTTTAACCTTAATCCCCCTAATCCTCTTAACCCTAACCTTTAACCCCATCTCTAATGCCCCACCCCCTAACTCTAACCTAAATGCAATACTAACACCCCTGACTCAACTATGTAGCATCCTCAGTTTTAGAAGGGAGTGAGTTTTGCAGAAAGAAGGAGGAGGAGGAGGAGGAGGAGGAGGAGGAGGGAGAGGAGGAGGAGGGAGAGGAAGAGGAGGAGGAGGGGGAGGAGGAAAAGAACTTGGTTGCTTTCTTGGAGACATTTCATGACCCCACTAGATAACATCATCAGTGCTAGAAGGGAGTGGTATTTGCTCTATGTTTATATACCAGTGAGTTGCCCCTCAGGGTTGGTGCTCTCTGAGTTTGGCTGCTTTCTTACAGGTATTTTATGACCCCATTAGGTAACATCATCAGTGTAAGAAGAGATTGGGTTTTAAGACAGGAGGAAGAGGAGGAGAGGGAGGAGGAAGACTGTGGGGTCCTTGGTACTCTGGTTGTTTCCTTGCACACATTTCATGACCCAACTAGGGAACGTCATCAATGCCAGAAGAGAAGGGGGTTTGTTCTCTGTTTATATTACAGCAGGGGTGTCCAAACTTGGGAACTTTAAGACTTGTGGATTTTAACTCCCAGAATCCCCCAGCCAGCCATGCTGGCTGGGGAATTCTGGGAGTTGAAGTCCACAAGTCTTAAAGTTCTCAAGTTTGGACACCCCTGTATTACAGTATTGTTTTCTTCTTGGTTGTTCCTTGATTAGCATCTCTCTCTTTTTCTCCATAACCTGCAGGTGCCTTCGGCCGTCTGATCCCGAAAGGATCCAGTGCCTTATTCTGGCTCTTGCCGGTATTTTATGGCGTGCAGGGGGCAGCGAGAAAGTGGTGTTGACTTTGTAAGTGAGAGGTACATCTTTTTTTTTAAAAAAAGATAATAAATCTTATCATAATGTCCATGGAACAGGCTCTTCCTGCCATCTCTCCCATCTAATCTTATTTTCCCCTTCTCCGATGGGAGACCTTGGAACTGCAGAAGACACCCCCAAAATTGCAGGCTCCACCCTCATTCATCAAGAAGCTCCACCAGTCCTCAGCTTATGACCACAGTGGAGCCCAAGGTGAATGTTGCTAAGTGAGAAATTTGTTACGTGGGTATTGCCCCATTTCACGACTTTTCTTGCCACTGCGGTTTTTTAAGTTAGTCACACGGTTTTTAAGTGAATTTGGCTTACTCCATTGACTTTGCTTGTCAAAAGGTTGCAAAAAGGGGGGGTGTCACGTGACCCCCCCCCCAGGTGTCACAGACACCATCGTAAGTACATGCCCGTTGCCAGTTTTGATCACGTGACCATGGAGATGCTGCAACAGTCGTAAGTGTGAAAACAGTCATAAGTCACTTTTTTCCAGCTCGGTTGTAACCTCAAACAGTCATTAAACCAGTGGTCATCAACTGGTGGTACGTGGACCACTGGTGGTCCACAAAATGTTGGTGGTCTGGAGAAAAATTATTTGCATTTTTTATATTGCACTAAATGACCGTTGTCTTACCTGAACGGTCGTTCTCGGGGCGCTGCGGGAGAGTCCAAGGAAGGGTTAACACAGCCTATCTGCCCAAAGGACTGAGTTGATTTTTTCCCCTGGTCACGCCTCCTTTGCCTCTACAGGGTCAGTTTTAAAAACGAAGTCTTGACCGTCGAGGGAGTTCAATGCTCCTGTAATTCACGGAAATTGTCACATATTTAGCTAAGAACCCTGGGCGGGTCTTGGACTCTCCCGCAGCGCCCCGAGAACGACCGTTCAGGTAAGACAACGGTCATTCTCCATGGCGCTGCTTGGAGAGTCCAAGGAAGGGACATGCCCAAGCTATTTTGTCCCAGGGCGGGAAACGTCACCACCAGCCGGAGCCTCGACCACTTGTTGCAATACTCTTCTCCCAAATGAGGCTTCGGCGGAGGCAAAGGAGTCCACTTTGTAATTTCTGATGAAGGCCGTTGGAGATGCCCACGTAGCAGCTCTGCAAATGTCCAGGATGGACGCCTGGGTCGCCCACGCTGCAGTCGTGGCCGCGCTTCTCGTGGAGTGGGCCGTCACACGTGCCGGAACAGTCTTGCCTTGGTGTTCATAAGACATTTTAATGCAGGCCCGGAGCCAACGCCCAATAGTTGATGAGGAAACCTTGCGTCCCAACGACCCCGGTTGAAAGGACACAAAGAAGGCCTCAGAACGTCTGAGGTCCTTAGTTCTCTTCAGATAGATTCGAACAGCACGCCTCACATCCAGTTTGTGCCAGTTGCGCTCCCTGGGGTGCTGCGGTTTGGGACAGAAGTTCGGGAGTATCACCTCCTGCGCTCTGTGGAAAGGAGAATTTACCTTTGGCAAAAAGGTGGGGTCCAGACGTAAGATGACACGGTCTGGGTGGATGATACAAAGTTCTTCTCTGACAGAGAAGGCCGCAATCTCCGACACCCGCCTGGCCGAGGTGATAGCTATCAGGAAGGCAGTTTTTAAGGACAGGTGCCGAAGGGAAACCTTTCTCAACGGTTCAAAGGGCGCAGAAGTCAAAGCCTGCAAAACAAATGGTAGGTTCCAGGTTGGGTATCTATGCACCACCTGGGGTCGCAAATTGGAGGCCCCCTTTAGGAAGCTCCTGATCTGGGGGTGATGACTCAAAGTCTGAGGCTGGTGCCTCGCCAGAATGGTAGACAAAGCCGCGACCTGCCTCCGAAGTGTAGCTGGTGCCAAACCTTTGTCAAGCCCAGCTTGGAGAAAGTCCAGTAACTGAGGCATAGAAGCTTCAGCGCTCACAATGTTCCGCTGTTCGCACCAAGTGGAGAACGCAGACCAAGTCGCTTCGTAAATTCGAGTCGTGGCCGGTCGTCTGGAAGCCTGTATGGTCTGAATGACCTTGTCCGAGAGGTGTAGGTCCCTCAGGAGTTGCCCCTCAAGCGCCAGACGGCTAGTTGGAGCCATTGGGGTTCTGGGTGAGTGATTGCCCCCTGTGTCAGTACCACCGTCTGTGGAGGGATTCTCCATGGTCTCTCCACTGAGAGGTCGGTCAGATCCGCAAACCAGGATCTCCTGGGCCAATATGGAGCTACCAGGATGAGCTCCGCCCTCTCCCTCAGGAGTTTGGAGATTACCTGTGGAATCAGAGGTAGAGGCGGGAACGCATACAACAGCCCGGGAGGCCATGGGGACCTCAGGGCGTCCGTCCCCTCCGCCTGATGAGACCGGTACCGAGAGAAGAATCTCTGCAGGTGAGTGTTCTTTGCTGTGGCGAAGAGGTCGACTTGTGGCAGGCCAAACCGTTGCACAATTTGGTCGAACAGGACCGGATGCAGCCTCCACTCGGAGTTGTCGAGTGTCTGACGACTCAGCCAATCTGCACTTACGTTGCTGGTGCCTGAAATGTGATCTGCTCTCAGCGACGCTAAGTGAAGCTCTGCCCAGCGACCCAGGGCTTCTGCTTCCGCCATGAGCCTCTTGGAATGAGTGCCCCCTTGTCTGTTCACGTGTGCTTTTGTGGCAATGTTGTCCGTCAGCAAAAGCACGTGGTGGCCCCGGAGTTGTTTCCAAAACCGTCGCAGAGCGAGTCTGGCAGCTCTCAGCTCCAGCCAGTTGATGTTTCGAGCCGCTTCCGCGCGAGACCACTTGCCCTGTGCCAGCTGACCTTGACAATGCGCTCCCCAACCGAAGAGACTTGCATCCGTAGTGACAACTATCCTGTCGGGCTCTTTGAACAGACAGCCCTTTTCCACTGCCCGTGACTGCCACCATTTCAGGGAGCGGGACACCTTCAATGGGAGTCGAACTTTCCTGGGCGAGTTGCTTGCCTTCGCCCTCTGCATCGGCAGGAGAAACCATTGCAATTCCCTGGCATGAAGACGCGCCCAGGGAACCACATTGATGCAAGATATCATTATTCCCAGTAACTGGGATAGATGGACGATTGGCATTGTGGTAGTCTTGCGACACTGACGGATTTTGGCTCTGAGATTGCACAGTCTGTCTGGAGACAGGAAAACATGGCACGAGGCCGAGTCTAT
This sequence comes from Natrix natrix natrix, assembly GCA_029891615.1. NCBI lineage: Eukaryota > Metazoa > Chordata > Lepidosauria > Squamata > Natricidae > Natrix > Natrix natrix. The sequence continues at coordinate 28,830 of JAKRSK010005595.1, forward strand.
GATGGTGCCCAGGTGCTGTATGCGAGTGGCAGGGACCAGGTGGCTCTTCTCTAAGTTCACAGAGAACCCGTGATCTTGCAAGGTGCGAATGGTGACACTTACGTCCCTTGCTGCTTGTGAGTGGCTCCTCGAGTGAATGATGATGTCGTCGAGGTAGCACTCCAGACGGACGGGAAGCTTGCGCAGGTGGGCCGCCACAGCTGCAAGCAGTTTCGTAAATGTTCGTGGAGCTGAAGAGAGTCCGAACGGCAGTGCCTTGTATTGATAATGCTTGCCGTTGTAGAACAGCCGAAGGAACTTCCTGTGAGCCGGGTGAATGGGCACATGCAGATACGCCTCCTTGAGATCGATGGAGGTGAGCAGGTCGTCTCGCCGAATGCAGCTGAGAATGGACTGGAGGGACTGCATTTTGAAGCGCTTGTAGGCCAGATGCCGGTTCAGGCGCTTTAGATCTAATATGGCCCTCCACCCCCCCGAGCTCTTGGGGACCAGGAATAGAATAGAGTAAAATCCCTGCCCTTCCTGCCCTGGGGGAACGGGCTCTATTGCCCTTATCGAGAGAAGATGATCGATCTCTGCCTGCATGAGTGCTCTTTTTATGGGATTTCTGGCTACAGGACAACGAATGAATGTCCGGGGCGGGAATGACAGAAATTCTAGTGTCAGCCCCTTCCTGACAGTGTTTAGGATCCACGAATCCGTGGTAATCTCCTCCCACCGGTCTGCATAAAGTTGCAGGCGGCCGCCGATGGGAGCAGTCCCTTGGTGGTCACTTGCCACGCCTGAACTGACGGTTGTTGCCTCCCCCTCGAAAGGGCTTACGAAAGGAGCCCTGGTTTTGCTGCCTACCCCTGGGGTTAAAGCTACCCCTGTCCTGTGCCCTGTCAGTGGTCTGGTTGTAGGGCCTCTGATAGGAATAGGAAGAGGTGGAGGCCTGAGCGGAATCCTGATTACGAAAAGGCTGCTTCCTGAAGGAGCCAGAACCTTTTCTATCATTCTTTTTGAAAGTAGACGGAAGGATTTTGCGTTTGTCCTTCGTCTCTATTACGAATTTGTCTAAGGCGTCCCCAAAGAGGAACCCCCCCTTGAAGGGAGCTGAGGCCAGCTTCCATTTGGCTTTCATGTCGGCTTGCCACAGTGGTGGGTTTCAAAATTTTTTGGAACCTACTCTGTGGGTGTGGCCTCCTTTGTGGGAGTGGCTTGCCAGCCATGTGACCGGGTGGGAGTGGCTTGCCGGCCATGTGACCGGGTGGGAGTGGCTTGCCGGCCATGTGACCGGGTGGGAGTGGCTTGGCAGTCATGTGACCGGATGGGAGTGGCCAAGACAATGTCACTGAATTTTTTGCCCCAATGAATGATCTACAAAAAGAAGATATAAAAAAGGAAATTTATTATTTTGTGCACTTACTACTTAAATAAGATTAAAATAAGTACACAAAACAATAAAAGAGCTACTTACAGAAGGTAAGTAGCTTACTACTTACTACTTGTATTTCAAAGGGAATAAATACATATTTAATTTTACACATGTTAACAGCTGTTGGAATTGTGTTTGCACAACAGTGGAAAAAACAAAGATATGAAAATGAATAAATATTAGAATGTGCAAGAATGAATAAATTGACAATTAAAACCAAGAAGGCTTTGAATACTTTTTCACGTGGAATTTGTTTTATCAATTGCTAACTAACAAAAACAGCAATTAGAAATCTAAAAGTATGAAAGAAAACACCAATTATGAAAGGAAAGGTCACTAAAATGTATAAGGAAATATTATTAGCACTTGATCATTATTAATGTGTAGATAACTGCGGGACATTACATACCCACAAACACAAACTATGACAGTGCCAGGAAAACAAACACACACACACACACACAAACAATTTCCCCCCAAAAGACTGCAGATGAAACCAGTTTTTTTCCCTAACCCTAAGAACAGGAAAGACAAAGCCACTGGAATCAAAACCATCAAGGCATTGTGGGAAATTATAAAGGACAGTGCCAGGAAGCTCACAGAACCAGCAACCACATCACAATTACATAAACAACCAGGTATCACACAGAAACACACAAAATCTGGCAAAGCTGCCTTGCACCAACCTGGCCTGCCCATAGAAAAGAAGCCACCTTGAGACACATACACCAACCTGTACACTTAAAAGCAACATATTGCATCACAAATAAAACATTTGCAAAAAGGAATAACATTTCTTGTACTAAATATATTTTATAAACAATTAAAACATAAAAATTCCCAAACAATAATTTAAAAAAGATATTCTATAAATAAAAAAAAATCCTTAAAAACCATTGTTAAGTATTCCACCAGCAATAATTTATACTATAACTATTTTAAGGTATTGTACCAACTGTAACCATTATTCCACCAGCAATAATTTATACTGTAACCATTTCAAACTATCCCACACACAATAATTTAAAATGAAACCATTAAAAATATTCCATACTACAATTAAACAATTTAAAAAAATTATATGCACAATACATTTTAAAGTATTGAGTATAGAATATTTTAAAATGGTTTATTTTAATTTATTTTGGATAGAATTTTTTTTAAATAGTCTAAGACAATTTTAAAAAAAAATCCACACACAATAAATTGAAGTAAACCATTTTAAAATATTCTACACTCAATACTTTTAAGTAAAATTATTTTAAAAAATTCTATGCACAATAAATAAAATATTATTTTAAAATACATTTAAAAAATAAAAGAAAAAAAGCCAGGTTACTTACCAGCAGGAAGAATCAGCAGCTCTCCGATGCGATGGATGGATGCAACAGGCAGCAGACAGACAGAGAGGCAGCAGGACAGGTAAGAATGTTTAAGACTGCTTAGGGCTGGAGAGGGGTGGGGGGGGCTTTTGGCCTAGCCTCGCGGAGGCTTGCCATCCACGCCAGCCCGGTGCTTCGTCTCGGAAAGGCCCGAAGGCATTTCCGAGGCGATGCAAAGCTCCGGGCGGCTGCGCCATCCACGCCAGCCCGGTGCTTCGTCTCGGAAAGGCCCGAAGGCATTTCCGAGGCGATGCAAAGCTCCGGGCGGCTGCGCCATCCACGCCAGCCCGGTGCTTCGTCTCGGAAAGGCCCGAAGGCATTTCCGAGGCGATGCAAAGCTCCGGGCGGCTGCGCCATCCACGCCAGCCCGGTGCTTCGTCTCGGAAAGGCCCGAAGGCATTTCCGAGGCGATGCAAAGCTCCGGGCGGCTGCGCCATCCACGCCAGCCCGGCGCTTCGTCTCGGAAAGGCCCGAAGGCATTTCCGAGGCGATGCAAAGCTCCGGGCGGCTGCGCCATCCACGCCAGCCCGGCGCTTCGTCTCGGAAAGGCCCGAAGGCATTTCCGAGGCGATGCAAAGCTCCGGGCGGCTGCGCCATCCACGCCAGCCCGGCGCTTCGTCTCGGAAAGGCCCGAAGGCATTTCCGAGGCGATGCAAAGCTCCGGGCGGCTGCGCCGCCCACGCGAGCACGGCGCTTCGTCTCGGAAAGGCCCGAAGGCCTTTCCGAGGCGATGCAAAGCTCCGGGCGGCTGCGCCATCCACGCCAGCCCGGCGCTTCGTCTCGGAAAGGCCCGAAGGCCTTTCCGAGGCGATGCAAAGCTCCGGGCGGCTGCGCCGCCCACGCCAGCCCGGCGCTTCGTCTCGGAAAGGCCCGAAGGCCTTTCCGAGGCGATGCAAAGCTCCGGGCGGCCTGCGCCGCCCACGCGAGCACGGCGCTTCGTCTCGGAAAGGCCCGAAGGCCTTTCCGAGGCGATGCAAAGCTCCGGGCGGCTGCGCCATCCACGCCAGCCCGGCGCTTCGTCTCGGAAAGGCCCGAAGGCATTTCCGAGGCGATGCAAAGCTCCGGGCGGCTGCGCCGCCCACGCCAGCCCGGCGCTTCGTCTCGGAAAGGCCCGAAGGCCTTTCCGAGGCGATGCAAAGCTCCGGGCGGCTGCGCCGCCCACGCGAGCACGGCGCTTCGTCTCGGAAAGGCCCGAAGGCCTTTCCGAGGCGATGCAAAGCTCCGGGCGGCTGCGCCGCCCACGCGAGCACGGCGCTTCGTCTCGGAAAGGCCCGAAGGCCTTTCCGAGGCGATGCAAAGCTCCGGGCGGCTGCGCCGCCCACGCGAGCACGGCGCTTCGTCTCGGAAAGGCCCGAAGGCCTTTCCGAGGCGATGCAAAGCTCCGGGCGGCTGCGCCGCCCACGCGAGCACGGCGCTTCGTCTCGGAAAGGCCCGAAGGCCTTTCCGAGGCGATGCAAAGCTCCGGGCGGCTGCGCCGCCCACGCGAGCACGGCGCTTCGTCTCGGAAAGGCCCAGAGGCGTTTCCTCGGCGAAGCAAGCCTCCCGCCGGCCGCGTCGCCCACGCGAGCACGGCGCTTCGTCTCGGAAAGGCCCAGAGGCGTTTCCTCGGCGAAGCAAGCCTCCCGCCGCCCCCCCTCGTGCTTAGTTGCTTACCTGAGGGAAGCAGCAAGCTCTCAGCGAAGAGAAGGGAGTTTTGAAATGGAGGACGACCTGCTTTTAAACGGGTCGCCTCCAGCCCGCTCACTGATTGGCTGAACTCCAGCCAATCAATGAGCGGCTAGCTGGGCTAGCTAGCTTAGTGCGGACGGGCGGGGGAGCGAGCGAGCTCCGTTGGGATGGCAAGGGGGATAAAGTGACAGGACCGGTGCCGGTTCCCGGTTACTTCCGGGTCCGGTTACTTCCGGGTTCGTTCTTCAACCGGTTCGCGCGATCCGGTGCGAACCGGTAGGAACCCACCACTGGCTTGCCAGTGCCGGAGCCATAGCAAGCGACGTGAGGTTACGTTGGAGGCGAGCGCCCTGGATGCGAATTTTGCCGCTGTTAGGGAAGCGTCGGCAGAATATTCTACAGCGGTAATTATTTTGTCCAGATCATGACGCCAGCGAGATGCCTCGGAGGGAGGCTTGTATCTCAATTGGCGCAGCCATAACAAGGAGGCCCTCGTGAAGAAGGAAGAGGAGGTGGAGGCCTTGATCGCCCAGGCAGCCGCTTGGTGCGTCTTAAGGCAGGCCTTTTCCGACCTCTTATCCTCTGCCTTCAAGCCCTCCAGCAGGTCAGCTGGGAGGGAAGAAGAGGAGGTCAGAGAGACCACTGGAGCATCTACTTCAGGCATTTTAAGCACATCCTCCAACTTTTGTTCCAGGGGGAACAGAGTTTTGTCTGCGCCACTGGGGTTGGCCAGGGTCCCCGGCTGCACCCATTGACGCTGTACCACGTCCATAAACATGTCAGGAACTGGGATAAGTTCCGGATCTGGAGTGGTCTCACTGAACAGGCCCGCTTTAAGGTCCTGAGGAATGGGAATAGAGGCCTTATCCTTAGGCTTAGTCCCTAGCTCTGTGGATGTTCTAGCCTTGTGCAGAATGGCCTTAAACAGAGAAGGTTTGAACAAACCAGTGAAGGCAGGTTTGTCCGGGGGCATATCCTCGTCCTCCGAAAGCTGGAACTCATCTGCAGTCTCATCTTCCCACGTGGACACCTCTGTGGTGACAGAGGTGCCAGGGGAACCAGACTCACGGCCCCTGCCTGCTGCCAGAGAGGAGGTAGGCCTTGAGGCCTTACCCTTTTTGCTCTCCATGTGGCGCAAGGCCTCAACCACTCCCTGAGAGATGGCCTGAGTAATTATTTCCTGCATTTCTGGCGAAATAGCTGGGCCCTTGTCCTCAACAGGTCTGGGCCTAGAAGAGCCTGAACTCCTTGCATAGCGGGTGGGAGCTAAAGGCTCCTCCATGTGCGAACAGCCAGGGAAAGGCCCCAAATCGTCCCTTACAGAGGAACTGGGGGAATCTGGGAAACCCAGGGATGCAGCAGGAGAAACAGATCTGGAATCCCTGCCACTAATAGAAGGAGATTGATCCCCTTGGATAGAGAGAGAGTCCTCTCTCTCACGTCTGGGCAGGGCAGGGCCAAGCTCAGCCTCACAGGATTGAGAAAGATGAGGGGCCTGGGCCTTGTCAGGTTGCTCTCTGGAGCCCTCAAGTCTCCTATCTCCTAGGTGCTTGGGGCCCTTATTTCCTGAGGAGTTATGGAGGGGTTTTCCCCCAGCCCCTTTTCCACCCTTTCTCCCTTGGCCCGAGGGATCTGGCCTACTGCGCTTAGCGGATGGCCCAGCCAGCTCGTCCCTCTGCTCCAAACCTTCGTCCGCCATGGCTGCACGGTGTTGGATCAATTCAAGTGCAGGAGAAGGGTAGATGACACTGGCCAGCCGGCTCCAAAGTGTCTGCAGATCCTCAAATTTTGGAGGCTGGAAGAAGGCACCAGGACACTCCACAGCCGCTCCTTCAGCCGAAGGGACACTCAAGAGGCTCCGGTACTGCTGGAGACCCAGGCAGGACACTCCAAGCACTCCGCGGCGATCTGCTGAGAGGCAGAGAGGTGCGGAGAATCCAAGCGCTTTCCCTGCTGCTATCAGTTAAAGTGAGCAGAGAAAATGGCCGCCGCCAGTTTCGCGCGCTTTAAAAGCGCGCCCAGAATGCAGCTAGATGTTTAAAACGGCCGTTGGAAAGCGCGCCAACACGCAGCTTCCAAAATGGCCGCCGCAACCTCCGGAGCCAGCCAGGACGCCGCCGAGGGCGAAATTCAGGCGAAAATCCCCTTAGCAAGCAGCCGGGGGCGAGCCAATTCCAGGATCGTCCCCGCACTCGCCGGCAGACGCCGGACTAGTGGTCACAGCTGAGTACGTTGCTAGGCAATCGGTGGGCTCCTTCCATGCCTCTGTTTTAATTTAGTCCATTTTGAATAAATCCAATAATAAAAGGTCGAATTGGAATGGGAAAAAATCCTGATAAGTATTATGCTAACTAAAAAATAGTTTTTCTTTTTGGGGAACCCAGCCTCTTTGTCCAAAGACCAGGAACTCCCCAGAGTACGTCCTATAGGGCGGACTGAGTTTTTAAAACTGACCCTGTAGAGGCAAAGGAGGCGTGACCAGGGGAAAAAATCAACTCAGTCCTTTGGGCAGATAGGCTGTGTTAACCCTTCCTTGGACTCTCCAAGCAGCGCCATGGAGAATCAGGGCTTCTCAAACTACAGCCCCTGGGCAGGATAGGTGCAAAGAACATTTGTGTTGCTGCAGAGAGTCTCCCCCTTTGGGGTCTTTTTTGGGGGGTCGGAGGGGGGCAGAAATTCTGACTTGGGGTCTCCTTTGGCCTCCTGGTGGGGGGCTTTGGGCGAAGGCTGGAGGGAAGAAGCGCCGTTGGTGGTGAAGAGCCAGAGGGCCTCGTTCCAGTGGGACTGCATCATGGCCTGGAACTGGCTGACCATCTCAGCCCACTGAGCCTCCAAGCGCTGGTACCTGGCCTTGCACTCCAGCAGGTCTTCCCTCTGCTTGGAAAGCCTAGGCTCCTAGTCCTCAGTGAGGTGTTGAGCCTCCTTCTCAGTCAGATCCAATTTGAACTGAGCTGTTTTGCCAACTCTTTTCCTGGTGGCTGCTTCCTGTTGGGGCCCTAAGGAGCCCGGGCGGGCAGGAGAGGAATGGGAAGTAGAAGTTGGTGAGGCGCCCCTCAACGTGAATGATATCGAGTTCTCCAGGCCCACCCAGTCACATGACCACCTAGCCACGCCCACCCAACCGGCCATTAGGCAGGTCATATTAGTGGTCCGCGGGATTCAAAATTATGAATTCAGTGGTCCCTGAGGTCCGAAAGGTTGGTGACCCCTGAACCATACAATTGGTTATATGCTGAGATTGAGCTCTGTGTTCCAGCGTGCCCATTCAGAGTTTGATTTGTACAGTTTGACCATGGCCTCTCTTTGCCACTGATGTTGTACCCCCACTTACACACACACACACACACGTCCCATATCTAAGCAGTACTAACTTCACACTGTCTTCATCGAGGTCATCTGAAGGCTTTGGAGGAGCAGGAGGGGGCGGGGAGTCTCATATTAAACTGCAGCGCCTATCAGCCTGCCCCCAAGAAATAAGGGAATAGTGAAAACTTCAAAATAGCAAGAGTACACTAACTAGGTCTGCTGAATCACCCACACGTTATTGCTTTTTTGCCCCTGCATTCAAGAAAATCAGAATGTTTTGCTTTCCTGACCTTTTCAGGACTACAGGAACAGAGCAATTCACGCCTGCGGGAAAATATAAGCCAGATGGGATCTTAGAAATGGTACATTTTCATTTAGACTTCTTCCTCCCTCCCTCCCTCCCTCCCTGCCTTTCCCCTGTGTTTCTCTTCATCATCAACTCTGCTTCCTTCCTTTCCCTTCCCTCTCTCCCTCCCCCTCTCTGTCTTTCTTATCTTTTCCTTCCTTCCTTCCTTCCTCCATTCCATTCCATTCCTTCCCTCCTTGGTAGAGGTATAATTATTATATTTTTATACTATATCCAAATTTGAACAAATGTTTTCCAATCTACGGGATGTCCCTGACTGCTTCAAATCTTAATTAAGATTTGAAGTTTTTTCAAAGGAAGACATTATTCTGCCCCTCATTGAGACAGCGATAGAAAGAGAAAGAGGGAGAGAGAGAAATAGAGAAGTGGGGGGAAGAGAGAGAGGAGGGGGAGAGAGAGAGAAGGAAGGGAAAGAGGGGGGGAGGAGAGGGAAAGAGAGAAATAGGGAGAGAAAGAGAGGGAGAAGGAGAGAGAGAAAGAGAGAGGAGGGGGAGAGAGAGAAGGAAGCGGAGGGGAGAGAGAAAGAAAAATAGAGAGAGGAACAGAGGGAGAAGGAGAGAGAGAGGAGGGAGAGAGAGAGAGAAAGAAGCGGAGAGGAAGAGAGGGAGAAAGAAGGGGGGGAAAAGAGAGAGAAAGAGAGAGAGGAGGGAGAGAGAGAGAGAAAGAAGCGGAGAGGAGAGAGAAAGAGAGAAATAGGGAGAGGAAGAGAGGGAGAAAGAAGGGGAGAAGAAGAGAGAGAAAGAGAGAGAGGAGGGAGAGAGAGAGAAAGAAGCGGAGGGGAGAGAGAAAGAGAGAAATAGGGAGAGGAAGAGAGGGAGAAAGAGGGGGAGAAGAAGAGAGAGAAAGAGAGAGAGGAGGGAGAGAGAGAGAGAAAGAAGTGGAGAGGAGAGAGAAAGAGAGAAATAGGGAGAGGAAGAGAGGGAGAAAGAGGGGGAGAAGAAGAGAGAGAAAGAGAGAGGAGGGAGAGAGAGAGAGAAAGAAGTGGAGGGGAGAGAGAGAGAAATAGGGAGAGGAAGAGAGGGAGAAAGAGGGGGAGAAGAAGAGAGAGAAAGAGAGAGGAGGGAGAGAGAGAGAGAAAGAAGCGGAGGAGAGTGAGAAAGAGAAATAGGGAGAGGAAAGAGAGGAGAAAGAGAGGGAGAAGAAGAGAGAGAAAGAGAGAGAGGAGGAGAGAGAGAGAGAGAAAGAAGCGGAGGGGAGAGAGAAAGAGAGAAATAGGGAGAGGAAGAGAGGGAGAAAGAGGGGGAGAAGAAGAGAGAGAAAGAGAGAGAGGAGGAGAGAGAGAGAGAGAAAGAAGGAGGGGAGAGAAGAAAGAGAGAAATAGGGAGAGGAAGAGAGGGAAGAAAGAGGGGAGAAGAAGAGAGAGAAAGAGAGAGAGGAGAGAGAGAGAAAGAAGCAGAGGGGAGAGAGAAAGAAATAGGGAGAGGAAGAGAGGAGAAAGAGGGGAGAAGAAGAAGAGAGAAAGAGAGAGAGAAGGAGAGAGAGAGAGAGAAAGAAGAGGAGGGGAGAGAGAAAGAGAGAAATAGGGAGAGGAAGAGAGGAGAAAGAGGGGGAGAAGAAGAGAGAGAAAGAAGAGACGAGGAGAGAGAGAGAGAAAGAAGAGGAGGAGAGAGAGAAAGAGAGAAAGGGAGAGGAAGAGAGGGAGAAAGAGGAGGAGAAGAAGAGAGAGAAAGAGAAGAGAGGAGAGAGAGAGAGAGAGAGAAGGAGGGAGAGAGAAAGAAATAGGGAGAGGAAGAGAGGGAGAAAGAGGAGGAGAAGAAGAAGAGAAAGAGAGAGAGAGAAGAGAGAGAGAGAAGAAGCGGAGGAGAGAGAGAAAGAGAGAAATAGGAGAGGAAGAGAGAGAGAAAGAAGGGAGAAGAAGAGAGAAAGAGAGAGAGGAAGAGAGAGAGAGAAAGAAGCGGAGGGGAGAGAGAAAGAGAGAAATAGGGAGAGGAAGAGAGGGAGAAAGAGGGGGAGAAGAAGAGAGAGAAAGAGAGAGAGAAGGGAGAGAGAGAGAAAGAAGCGGAGGGGAGAGAGAAAGAGAGAAATAGGGAGAGGAAGAGAGGGGGACAGAAGGGGGGGAAAAGAGAGAGAAAGAGAGAGAGGAGGGGGAGAGGGAGAGAAAGAAGCGGAGGGGAGAGAGAAAGAGAGAAATAGGGAGAGGAAGAGAGGGGGAAAGAAGGGGGGAAAAAGAGAGAGAAAGAGAGAAAGGAGGGGGAGAGGGAGAGAAAGAAGCGGAGGGGAGAGAGAAAGAGAGAAATAGGGAGAGGAAGAGAGGGGGAGAGAGAAAGAGGAAGGGAAAGAGAGGGGGAGAAGAGGGAAAGAGAAACTAAATGAAAAAGATAATGTTCAATGTCTGGAAGTCAGTGAGAATCCAGAGAAGCATAAATAAATCTTTAGGCTTATCCTCTTAGTAACTTAAACCCTTTGGGACTGGCGGTTTGGAGTTGGTACGTGTGTGTGTGAGAAACGCTCCCTGTTTCCCTTCATCCCAGTTTTCCGGGGGGGGGGGGAGGGGGAAACCCTTTCAGATGCTCTGAATTTTTCCTTCTCTTTACTCCTGGATGTTAAGTCCAGATGCCCTGACAGACGGGTAACCTAAAGAAGCAGACACGGCCAGTGCAATGTGGCTGTTTCATTTATTTTAAAGACAAAAACAAATTATGTATCTGAACACTAGTGAGAAAGGAAAAAGCCACTGCCCTCCTGGATTCAGAAACCTGGTTTGCAGTACGTGCCTCTGTAATCCAGTGTGTACGCCAGTTTTGGCCACTTTAAGATAGGTCTGTGATGGAGAACCTATCTCCACATGTGCTGGAAGTGGCACACAGAGCCAGCTCTCAGGGCACGCCAGCCGTTGCCTGCTGCTCTTCCTGGTTCTGGAGCACATATGCGTGCTGCCCAGCTGATCTTTGCATGTGCAAGTGCATCAAAAACCGGAAGACGAGGTGACCGGCACGTATGTGGATGCTAGAAACCAGAAGCTCAGCTTCCCAGTGTGCGCATGCGTTCCAACGAGCTGCCCTTCCAGCTTCTGTTGTTCCCCCGCATGTGCGCTCTCCCTTTTTGGCACTCAGTGCTGGAAAGGTTCACCAAGACTAAGAGAGGTGGACTTCAACTCCCAGAATTCCCAAGCCAGCCCCATATTTCTCTTCCAACCTAGCAGAATTTGGGACTCGCTGGTTCAAAAGTCTGTCATTTGGCTGATTTGTCGCCTAGATATCAACATGTTCTATTTCCCTCCCGGATCTCATTTTTCCTCTCTTTCTTGCTTTGCTGCAGCTCCTGTTGCACACAATCACAAACTACGAAGACCTGCTGATCTTCCTACAACAGAATATCCATCAGGTAACGAGGCTGGGAAGGGAGCGGTCACTCCTGGGCAGGGCCCTCCAATTACACTTCACTTCTTATCGCCGTTTTTGCTTGTGCATTTAAAAGCACTCCTGCCATGTTGTGTAGGAAAGACACAACAGCGAGGGGATGTGCGGATTAGATGTGGCTCTTAACTGCCCTCCGGCTTGCTTTATTTTATTTAGATTTTTTTTAAAAAAAAACCTGCCTTTATTACAGTTAAGATTTAACATTAGGTAATATAATGGAAAGGTAACTCAGTGGCTAAGATCCTGAGCTTGTCGATCAGAAAGGTTGGCAGTTTGGCGGTTCAAATCCCTAGTACCGCATAACGGAGTGAGCTCCCGTGACTTGTCCCAGCTTCTGCCAACTTAGCAGTTCGAAAGCAGGTAAAAAATGCAAGTAGAAAAATAGGAATCACCTTTGGTGGGAAGGGAAAAGCGTTCTGTGCGCCTTTGGGGGTTGAGTCATGCTGGCCACATGACCACGGAGACGTCTTTGGACAGCGCTGGCTCTTCGGCTTTGAAACAGAGATGAGCACCGGCCCCTAGAGTCGGGAACGACTAACACACACGTGCGAGGGAGAATATTTATTTAAAATAATAAAGAAAAACTAAGGCAAACGAAGAAGTCAGGAAAGTGAAAAAAAAGAAGGAAAGCACAAAATTATGCCTTCCTCCCTTCATTCTGCTAAATAATGGAATAACAGAACCGAACACTTGACATCTCATTTTTTCCATTTCCCCCAGAAATTGTTTTTTTAAAAAAATTCCAAATGCATAAATCACCAAACCAATCTTTTTCTTCATCAAAAAAAAAGTCCATCTAAGGTTTCTATAGCCTTTTTTTTTTTTTTTTGTAAGTCTTTTTTTCTCCCTAACTGAGAATTTGTTTCAAGTGGTTCTTAAAGAATGATGTTTGTTAAACAGGATGAATGGGTTTCTAATGGCTTTTCCTGATCTGAACGGCATTCGCCGACCTTATTTTGATTTGAAAATTAAGGAAGGGCAGGCTAATTAGGACTGAGGGTGGGTGGGAAGGGGGAAGATTTCCCGGTTGGCTCCCGATGTAGGTCAGAAAGAGGCTGGACCGTGTTTGTGCCATTGCAATTGCCATCTTTTGTCAAGCCAACCTGCTTATTTGCTTTTAAAAAGTGGAGAGCAAAGTTGGGCAGACTTCGTCTCCAGCACAAAAACACACACAAGTTGCAGTGCAAAGAAACAAGTTGTCCTCAAAAAATACAGTCACAATGGAGCCCAAAATTTAAATTTATAAACTTGGTAAATGTGGTAGAGATTATTAACAATGTTAGCGTAAACTGGATCAATATGAATGAAAATTAGATAAATTTATTTACATATAATAGAGAAATGTTTAGATAGAACAAGAAAGATATTGATGAAGGTAGAGATAAAGATGAGGAGATAGGCATTTTTAGAATATACGTATATGTTTGAACAATATAATAAGGATTACTTATATTTTAGAAATATAAATGGTAGAGATTACTAATATTGTTATTCTGAATTGGATTAATATGAATGATACCCAGAACCAACTCTATTCACACACAATATAAATGTATAACTTAAATAATAATAATAATAATAATAATAATAATAATAATAATAATAATAATAATAATAATAATAATAAATATATTTTAAAAAATATACAATCACAATGGAGCCCAAAATTTATTATCTGTCTAAGTAAAGACAGTTGTTAAAAGTGAGTTTTACCAAGTGAATCCCTCCAGTTGTTAAATTAGTAACATGGTTATTAAGTGAATCCGGCTGGACTTTGCTAGTCAGAAGTCACAAAAAGGGACACAGCAGCCGTCATAAATATGAACCAGTTGCAAAGCATCTGAATTTTGATCACATGACACCGGGAAAGCTGCAACAGTCGTAAGTGTGAAAAATACTCCCCTTTTTTCCAGGGATGTTATAACTTTGAACGGTCACTAAATGAACTGCTGTAAGTCAAGAGTTACCTGTAAATGAACAGCAATCATCTATTACCGTATTTTTCGGAGTATAAGACGCACCTTTCTTTTCCTAAAAAAAGAGACTGAAAATCTGGGTACGTCTTATACACCGAATACAGCATTTTTTGCCTCCTGAAGCCCCACCCCTTCACCAAAATGGCCCTGCATAGCCTTTAGGAGGCTTTCAAAGTATTCCTGGGGGCTGGGGAGGGCAGAAATGAGCAAAAAATGGGCTATTTTTTGCCCCCCCAAACCCTCAGCAGCTCTCTATAAGCCTCCATAAAGCTATGCGTGCATTTTTTTTGACAAAAAAACAGGCCACTTTTCGTAAAACACGGGCTGTTTTTGCTCGTTCCCCCCCCCCGGAGCACTCTGCAAGCCCCCCCACGGCTTTTCGTGCCTCTTTAAAGAAATGGGCCCGTTTTTGCGAAAAACGGGGCATTTTTGGGAGGTTTGCAGAGTGCAAAAACTTTTTTTCCCCCCTTTGGGAAAGCTCTTTAGTTAGAGTGATTGATGAGAATTAGATTGATCAAGTGCTATGGCAGCAGAAACAAAGTCTTAGGTGCTGCAGATTGTCAGCGATTTCCTTCTCCAGCACATGGATAAATACATCTGGAAGCATCTACCTACCTACCTACCCTCTCTCCCTATCTACCTACTGTATTTCTCTCTCCCTCCCTCTATCTACTTACGTACCTACCTACCTACTCTCTCTCTCTCCCTACCTATCTACTGTATTTTTCTCTCTCTCTCCCTCCCTCCCTCTCTCTCTCCCCCCCCTCTCTCCATCTACCTACCTACCTACTCTCTCTCCCTACCTACCTACTGTATTTCTCTCTCTCTATTCCTCTACCTATCTACCTACTCTCTTTCTCTCTCTCCCTCCATCCCTACTATATTTCTCTCTCCCTCCCTCTATCTACCTACCTACTTTTTTTAAAATTTGCCTCTTCAAAACCTTGGTACGTCTTATACTCCAAAAAATACGTTAATTTCTGAACAGTGTCTAAAAATTAAGAATAAAACCCTAGCATTCTCATTAAATGCGTTGAACAGGTAATTCTTGACTTAAGACCGGTTGCTTAGCAACTGTTCAAAGTTGCGGCCGACTTTCCTGGAGACACTTAGGACCTGGATTCAAAGTTCTGATAATCACACACACACAATTGCAGTTGTGTGATCACAACTCGGGAACTCAACAACCAGGCGGCACTTGTGGCTGTTTGTAGCATCCTGCAATCAACATGACCTCATTTTTATGACACATTTGCCTGAAAACCAGCAACTGTATCTGTAATGAACTATTGGTTTGCTTAAAAACCGTGGCCTTCTATTAATAGGTGCTGAAAAAAGATTGTAAAATCAGGCTGGTCCCAAAATGACCCAATTTAGTCATAAGGGTCTAAACTGTCATAAATTACAACCATGCCTAAGGTGGGATTAGAATTCAGTGCCTCCTGGTGATTGGTCCAAAGTCTCCCAGCCAGCTTTCATGCCAAGGGCAGGACTAGAACTCACTGTCTCCTGCCTTAACCACTAGACCAAACTGCCTCTCTAAATAGCTGAAACATCTAAAATATTCTAGAAGTGATGAACAACTAAAGCACACATTTTTTTTTTGTTCAACCAAAAACTTTTGGGGGAAACTTGGGGAAGTCCCTATTTTAGTTATGACTCCATTATTATTTTTTTCCCACCCCCACCCCCCTTGTCCTGCCTTCCAGTTTGAGGCTGGTCCCCATGGGTGCATTCTTCTGACTTTGTCAGTGATCTTGTCAAGATCCATCCATCGGTAAGTATGTTTGTATTTCTCTCAGAACGTTGTAAATTAGCGCTTAAGCCCCCCCCCCCCGCCGGTTATACATTTGAAAGAAGGACCTGGAGGCCAAAGCTTCAAAGAATGTTTCTGCTTACGATAGATGGAATTCTTTGGGTTTCTCAGGAAAATATCCAGACTGATTCTTCGCCCTAAACACGTACGCATTCACGACTAGAGGAATGGATCTTCAGCAAAATTTCCATGCTGTGGAGCATGGGATCATACCAGGGGTGGGTTCCGGATTCCAACCAGTACGGTTGGAACGGCCCCGGACTTACCCACATGCACGCTCGTGGCGCGCGCATGCATTCTAGCGTCAAATGACGCTTCCACAAGCCTCCACAATGCTCCAGCTGCTCCGCAGAGCATCGCACAGGTGCTGTACGAGCGCCACCAGCATAAAGCACTGGTAAGGAGTGTGGGCGGAGCACCATACTAGAACGGTATCTGGTGCTCCGGGCAGGATCTGGTATGCGCGTACCGGTGCATACCTCCTGCAACCCACCACTGGAGCATACTCTGTAAACCAGCGGTCACCAACTGGGGGACCTTGAGAAACTTTTGGTGGTCCTCACAAAAATTATCTGCATTTTTTATATTGCACTAAATCAGGGGTCTTCAAACTATGGCCCCTGGGACGGATACGTGCAATGAACGCTTGTGTTGCTGCAGAGAGTCTCCCCCTTCGGGGGCTTTTTGTGGGGATCAGAGGGGGCAGAAATTCCGACTTGGGGTCTGCTTCAGCTTCCTGGTGGGGGGCTTTGGGCGAAGGCTGGAGGGAAGAAGTGCCGCTGGTGGTGAAGAGCCAGAGGGCTTCGTTCCGGTGGGACTGCACCATGGCCTGGAACTGGCTGACCATCTCATCCCGCTGAGCCTCCAAGCGCTGGTCCCTGGCCTTGCACTCCTGCAGGTCTTCCCTCTGCTTGGAAAGCCTATGCTCCTAGTCCTCAGTGAGGTGTTTCTGCTGAGCCTCCTTCTCGGCCAGATCCAATTTGAACTGAGCTGTTTTGCCAACTTTTTCTCCTGGTGGCTGCTTAGCTCCAGCAACTCCTTCCTCTTGGGGCCCTAAGGAGCCCGGGCGGGCAGGCAAGGAGTGGCTGTGAGGGGAGGGCACCCCTCGATGTGTGTGACATCGAGCTGGCCACACCCACACAGTCATATGACCACCTAGGCACACCCACACAGCTGGTCCTTAGGCAGATCATATTAGTGGTCCGCGGGATTTAAAATTATGAATTCAATGGTCCCTGAGGTTCGAAAGGTTGGTGACCCCTGCTCTGGAAACTGAGCTGATGACAAGAAGTTTTAGCATATTTTGTAACGTACTGTAGATAGGTGTTTTGGTGAATCCACACATCTTAAACTTGTTAAGGTTGAGAAAAACAGCTTGAATTCCAAGATTGTCAAGTGCCAATGGGGTGCTTGTAGCCATTGTGACATCCTTTTGTGAAGAAAATTATGCAGATGGCATCTTGGCAAACATTGAGACCATTCCTGATTCTGGAGCATGTAAACTCCGAGACACGAAGCAAAAATCCATGGAGCTAAATCTTGAAGCCCATTTCATGTGCTGTTTTAAGGGTAGTCTGTCCCCAGATCTGCGCCCCACATTTTACAGCCTTTCTTGCTACGGTTGTTAAGTGAACCACTGCAGTTGCTAATAACACGGCTGCAAAAGTGAATTTGCTGGTCAGAAGGTCACAAAAGGGGATCCTCCCAGGACATTCAACCGTCATAAATATGAGTCAGTTGCCAAGCATCTGAATTTTAATCACATGACCATGAGGGATGCAAATCGTAACTGTGAAAAAGGGTCAAAAATCACTTTTTTAAAATGCCTCTGCAACTTTTAGGTAAAGGTTCCCTTCGCACATGCTTCCTAATCGTTCCTGACTCTAGGAGGCAGTGCTCATTTCCGTTTCAAAGCCAAAGAGCCAGCACTGTCCAAAGACGTCTCCGTGATCATGTGGCCGGCATGACTAAACACCGAAGGCGCACGGAACGCTGTTACCTTCCCACCAAAGTTGCTCCCTATTTTTCTACTTGCATTTCTACGTCCTTTCGAACTGCTAAGTTGGCAGAAGTTGGGACAAGTAACAGGAGCTCACCCTGTTATACGTCGCTAGGGATTCGAACCGTTGAACTGCCGTCCTTTCCGATCGACAAGCTCAGCCTCTTAGCCCCTGAGCCACTGCGTCCCTCTGTTGTAACTTTTAATAGTTGCTAAACAGACTGTTGTAAGTCAAGGATTACCTTCACTCCTGCTTTACTGGAATTACGACTAAAGGGACTAAGGAACCATATGCCAAGTGGATTATTATTATTTTGTTAGAGTAGCAAATTAAAAAAAAAAAAACCCTGAACCTGTTAGCTCAAAACCCCGAGTCCTCAATAAGAGGGAACAAACACCGGAACTAATTTGGCCCCGTTCTTATCTTCTGTTTATGTTCAGCAGCAGCTTTGAATGTCTGTCTTATCGCTCAGGAGAAGGAAACGTCAGCAGAGGCACAGGAGAATAGGCTGTCCTTCCTTAAAGCCTCCAAGTTCCAAGTGTCAGGCTAACCTAACCTTTCCCGTCAGTCAAAAAAGGCCAAAAAAGGATGGATGGATTCCGCCATCTGCTCTGGGTGGGAAAATATTCCTGAAAGGCAGGTTGGAAACAACTCATCCTTGGTGAGAAAGTCTCTGGGTGCGATTTGCTAAAAAAACAACAACACCAGATTGATGGCACATTAGTCAAGTCAGTTGCGGGAAGACTCAAACTATGTGGAGGGGTCACAAGTAGTCCTCGACTTACAACTGTTTGTTTAGTGTCATCTGGTCATTCATAGCCTCTATGAGAGTCGTTGAGGCCACTGTTACCCTCCACCCTTCGGTCAGAACCGAAGAAGCTTCTTGGGTAAGAAGTGAAACGTCTTCAAGGAAAAACAAGGAAAGTGCAATTGCTTCTTGAAAAAACACCTGCAAGAAAGTTTCTATTGTACAAAGGTGCTTTTTCCCCCCCAAAAAAGGGAACTGGATTTTGCTTTTCTTTGAAGATGTTTCGCTTCTCACCCAAGAAGCTTCTTACGTTCTGATTGGATGATGGGGGACGGAAGGATTTATATTCCTTGCAGGCATCTTGGTCATTTCCCTCCTTTTAGAGAGTCATTGAGGCCACTTGGAAGCTTATTTGTGTCCTCAGATCCACATGGTGGAGGATGGAAGGATTTACATTCCTTGCAGTCATCTAGTCATTCGTAGTCTCTCTTGAGAGTCGTTGAAGCCACTGTCACCATCCACCATTCCATTAGAACTGGAGAAGCTTCTTGGGTTTGAAGCGAAACCTCTTCAAGGAAAAACAAAGAAAGTTTAGTTGCCTCTTGAAAAAACACCTTTGGGACAAATACACCCTGGACGACTGAGAATCTAACCATAGACACTTTCCATTGTACAGGTGGTCCTTGACTTACAACCTTTAGTTTAGTGACTGTTCTAATAACAACGGTGCTGAAAAAAGTGACTTATGACCATTTCCCATAGTTACAACCTTTGAAGCATCCCCATGGTTGTGGGATCAAAATTGCTGTATCTTGGGGTCACACAATCCCCTTCTGCGACCCTCAGACAAGCAAAGTCAATGGGGAAGGGGGTTTCGCAGAACAACTGAATTGGTAACTTATCAGCTGCAGTGATTCGCTTAACAACTGTGGCCAAAAAAAGGTCTTAAGACGGGGCAAAGCTTGCTTAACAAATGTCTCTCTTAGCAACAGGATTTTGGGGCTCAGTTGTGGCCTTGGGCCAAGGTTTGCTTGTAACTCTTTCCTGAGTAGCAGTGGTGGGTTGCTCCCAGTTTGGAACTGGTTCGGCTGAATTGGTAGTAGCGGTGGTGGGAGGCCCCACCCAGATGCTTCTGCACATGCGCAGAAACGTTGCACGCGTGTGCAAGAGCGCGCCCAAGCCAGTAGTAAAAATATTTGCAACCCACCACTGCTGAGTAGGTATTTTGAAATGACCTTGGAATGGAAAGAGCTGTAGGTAGCCCTTGAGTAATGGCTATTCACTCGCCTGAAAAATGCTTTTTCCAGAAAGGCAGATGGACTTTCTTGTTTTTTTCTTTTTCTTCGAAAACTTTTCGCTTCTCATCCAATCCGCTTCTTCAGTTCTAATTGAAGAATTTGGGAAATGAAGAATTGAGATTAGAACTGAGGAAGCTTCCTGGATGAGAAGCGAAACGTTTTCAAAAGACAACCCAAGAAAGTCCAGTTGCCTCCAAAAGCATCTTTCAGGAAACCTTGACCGGGATGATTGAGCATCTCTCCCCAAACATTCCGCCATTCGTTCAGCGACAAAGGAGCTATTCGACAAGAGACATCTTGGCTAAGGAATTCTGGGAGTTGAAGTCCACAATTCTAAAAGTTGCGCAGTTGGGAAAACATTCTAAAACATTCTGTTCACCGTCCAACAGGGAACACCACCAGCTAGTTGCACCTAGGTGTAGGATCCTAAACTCTAACCACCCTGGAGCAACCCAGAATTATTTCTGGAGCAAAAAGTGCTCAGTATATAACAGCGAAGGTGACAATAATTTTCAGCTAGAAAATTGGCCGCCAGCAACCTCGGTGAATGTTTTAAATAAAGATATAGATCTCCGTTCAGTGTCTCAAAAACTCTCGAAGTTTTTAAACTTGTGGGTTTTTTTGTTTTTTGTTAATAGTTGAAGGAAACTGTGGTTTTTAAAAAATAAATAAATAAAAATCCCATTCCCCTCCCCCCCTTTTTTTTGGAAAAGGGAAAAAAACAATAGTGCTGAAAAAAACAGCCTACTAGTCTAGGGAACACCGAAGGTCAAAGAGGAGACTGTTTGCGCCATTAAAATCAATCTATTCTAATCTGTGGAAAAAGCGATTCAGCCTAATCAGCCTCGTTACCTTTAAGTCAAACGGCCCATCTGTCTCACTCAGCTGAAGAACAAACCTCAGCTTTGTCCCTCTTGCAAAGTCTTGTGGTGTCTTGTCCTTCCTTCTCTAACCAGGCATCGATTCTAGCCGAGCCCCATCCAACAAAATTCAATTCAGTGGTAAGAAAAGATGCAGTCCTAGGCTGCATTAACAGAGGGATAGCATTAAGATCACAATAATATTGCTTCATGTTGCACTAACAACATAACTGGAAGCTAAAACATATGAAGAACGGTTGCAGGAACTGGGTCTGTCTAAGTTTAATGAAAAGAAGGACTAGGGGAGACATGATAGCAGTCTTCCAATATCTCAGGGGTTGCCACAAAGAAGAGGGAGTCAAACTATCCTCCAAGGCACCTGAAGGCAGTACAAGAAGCAACGGGTGGAAACTAATCAAGGAGAGAAACAATCTGGAACTAAGGAGAAATTTCCTGAGAGTTAGAACAATTAATCAATGGAACAATTTGCCTCCAGAAGTTGTGAATGCTCCAACACTGGAAGTTTTTAAGAAGATGTTGGATATCCATTTGTTTGAAATGGTGTAGGGTTTCCTGCCTAGGCAGGGGGTTGGACTAGAACAGTGTTTCTCAAACTTGGCGACTTTAAGTCCTGTGGACTTCAACTCCCAGAATCCCCCAGCCAGCATAGCTGGCTGGGGAATTCTGGGAGTTGAAGTCCACAGGACTTAAAGTCGCCAAGTTTGAGAAACACTGGACTAGAAGATCTCCAAGGTCCCTTCCAACTCTGTTATTCTGTTCTATTCCAGCAAGGCTATCTTAGAATACCCGAATGTCAACATAATACAAAAAATAATAATAATGTTGAGATTCTAGAAAGAGCAGAGAAGAGCAATAATGATGATTAGGGGACTGGAGGCTAAAATATATGATGAAGGGTTGAGGGAACTAGATATGTCTAATCTAACTAAGAGAAGGGCTAGGAGGGATTCAATAGTGGTCTTCCAATATTTGAAGGCTTGTCACAAAAAAGAAAGAGTCTTTCTCCAAAGCACCTAAAGGCAGGAGAAGGAGCAATGGATGGAAACTAATCAAGGAGAGAAGCAACCTAGAAATAAGGACAAATTTTCCAAGTTAGAACAATGAATAAGTGGAACAACTTGCCTCCAGAAGTTGTGAATGCTCTGTCATTGGAGGCTTTTAAGAAGAGATTGAACAGCTATTTCTCTGAAATGGTGTAGGGTTTCCAGCCTGAGCAGGGGGTTGGATTAGAAGACCTCCAAGGTCCCTTCCAACCTTGTTATTCTGTGCCATTTCCTTGTCATCAACACCATCCTTCTGTGACCAATTTGATATTTCAGAAATGTTAGATCTCTTTGCTACCTTTTTCTGAGAACTTTCCTGCAAAGTGTGAGGTTTTTATTGATTTATTCAAGTTTATTATACAAATAGAAATAAAGATGTAAGGGAATAGGGAAAAGTAAAGAAAAGAGAGGAAAAATAGTGACTTCCAATTGCTTTGTGGTGCAGTAGAATACAAAACATAGTTATAACCTCAAACCTTTTGCTTTTTAGACGTTTAGAGAGTACTATTCATTTCTATAACAACGAAGTTAACTTAATCGTCTAAACCTAAAATCAAAGTTTCATTTTTTTTTCTGCTTCAAGTTTAAAGTCCATAAGTGGTATCCAAGTGGAAACAAAACAGGATGAATTCTTTTCTTGAATTAAAGCAGGTCATTCATCACTTTTTCCATCTAATCTTCAAATTTGTCTTTCCCAAAGGTGCTTTTTTTTCAAGAGGCAACTGGACTTTCTGTATTTTTCCTTGAATACATTTCACTTCTCATCCAAGAAGCTTCTTTGGTTCTGATTGAACGGTGGAGGATGGAAGGATTTGTATTCCTTGCAGTCATTTGGTCGTTAGTACTCTCTCTGAAATTCGTTGAGGCAACTTCCACCCTCCATCATTCTATCAGGACTAAAGAGGTTTCTTAGATGAGAAGTGAAATGTCTTCAGGAAAAAATACAGAAAGTCCAGTTGCCTCTTGAAAAAAAAGCACCTTGGGGAAAGACAAATTTGAAGATTAGATGGAAAAAGTGATGAATGGCCTGCTTTAATTCAAGAAAAGAATTCATCCTGTTTTGTTTCCACTTGGATACCACTTATGGACTTTAAACTTGAAGCAGAAAAAAAATGAAACTTTGATTTTAGGTTTAGACGATTAAGTTAACTTCGTTGTTATAGAAATGAATAGTACTCTCTAAATGTCTAAAAAGCAAAAGGTTTGAGGTTATAACTATGTTTTGTATTCTACTGCACCAAAAAGCAATTGGAAGTCACATTTTTCCTCTCTTTTCTTTACTTTTCCCTATTCCCTTACATCTTTGTTTCTATTTGTATAATAAACCTGAATAAATCAATAAAAAGTCCAGTTGCCTTTTGAAAAAGCACTTTTGGGACAATCATGACTGAGAATCTCCATAGACAATTTGTCTTTCCATTTTTGTGCATATATGATTCTCACTGCAGTCACCATAGATTTATTTTTTCTAGTTTGTCCATTAGTCCTAAAAGAACAATATTCTGTTTTCAGTTTTATTTTTGTTTTAAGAATCTTTGGAATTAAAACAGAAATCTGGCCTCAGTATTTCTTTGCTTCATCACAAGTCTACCAAAGATGTGGGGTTGCATCTTGCAAATTTTGCAGAAAAGTGCAGTTATCATGCAGTAAAAATTTGGTGATAAAATAAACAGTGCCAGATCCAATTAAGCCTTGATTAAGTTCTTTAATCAATACTTAATGCAAATAGAAAACCAGCACAGGAAAGCATTATGTATTGGAATACAATTCCAACTCTCCTGAATAACTTGTTGATTTAAATAAAACTTTTAGAAAACTATTTTAACGGAGTTGTTTTTTTTAAAAAAAATCTTTTTTTTCTCTCCCTTGAAATCTGTTCAACTTCGTCAAAGTCCTTCCCAGGTAAACCTCATGTGTTTATCAACATTTTTTTTTTTTTGGTAAAACTTCATTTCAGAACCTTTATGTAACTCGGGAGTTATATAAAGTCACACAATAACAGAAAAAAAAAATATTGAACTTTAAAAAAAGTAACTTCTAAGCTGCCTAATAAAACAGAGGAGGAAATAGAAAGCCGGCCAGATGGACATTTGATTGCAGTCCTCCAAATAATCACACAGTAAAATTTAGAAAATTAAACTAACCCAGTAAAGAAAGGAGAATTATTGAGGATATTAAGACAGAAGTTTGAAAGGTTAAGGATCCGGAGATGGATTTTGAAAAGCTGCTCCGACTCTTTTATAAGAAGAAGGTGGGTGAAAATATATGACTAATAAGCTTTAGAATATATAGAGAGAGATGGCCAAATGCGAAGTCAGGGTCCTCCCCCCCCACATCCCTTCATATCCAGTGGCTTTCTATTCAAAAAAAATCTTTTCTAATCAGTTGATATATTTGTTTCTTTCATTCCCAAGTTAGATTTAACTTCCGTTTCTGACTCACACTGCATTCTGCTAACATTCAGGGAAAAGTTCTATAGACTTTTCTTTTTTTGTTCATTCTTAACCCCTCTCCCTCTCCCCTCCCAAACCTTTGAGTCAGTCTGGATGAGGCCTTACCGTTTTCTCGGCAATATGTTTGGAAGTGGTTTGCTCTAGCTTTCTTCTCCCTAGGGCCGTGATGGAGAACCTATGGTATGCGTCCCACAGGTGGCACATAGAGCCATTTGTCAGGGCACATGAGGCGATGCCCTGTCAGCTGGCCAGCACGCACCGTTTTTTGCTCTCCGGAGGCTTCCCTGAAGCCTCCAAAGCACAAAAAAATGGCCCTATGGGCAAACCGGAACAAACTTCTGGTTTGCTCGTAGGACCGCTTGTTTGCCCTCTGGAGCCTTCAGGGAAGCCTCCTGAAGGCCCCTGAAGGTTCCGGAGGTTGAAAATCGGCCCTATGGACAAACTGGAAGTCTCTTCCGGTTTGCTCATAGGGCCGGTTTTTGCCTTCCAGAGCCTTCAGGGAAGCCTCCTGAAGGCCCCTGAATGCTCCGGAGGTCAAAAATTCGCCCTACGGGGAACCTGGAAGTTCGGGAATGGTGACTTCCAGTTTGTCCGTAGGGCCAATTTTTGACTTCCAGAGCCTTCAGGGAAGCCTCCTGAAGGCCGTGGAGGTCGAAAATCGGCCCTACGGACAAGCCGGAAGTCACCCTCCTCAGGCTCCTAGAAAGTCTCTGGAGCCTGGGGAAGGCGAAAAAAATGAGGCAAAAGCAGGGGAGGGGTTGTTGCTGATCATGCGCATGCGCGCACACTGGGGGGGGCACACATACATAGCATTATGGGTTTGGCACGCCTGCACACGACCCCCCTGTGCTTCCCCCGCTATTGGCAAGGCAGCCAAAAAAGGTTTGCCATCGCATCTTAGCCTAGGGACTAAGAGAGAAGGACTGGCCCCAAGTCGATTTTGTGTGTAAGGCAGGACTAGAACTCACCATCTCCTGCTGATTGGCACAAAGTTAGTCAGCCAGTTTTCATGCCTAAGTTGGGACTAGAACTCATTGTCTCCCGGTGACTGGCCCAGAGTCACACAATCGTCTTTCATACCTAAGCTAGGACTAGAACTCACTGTCTTCTGGTGATTGGCCAAAGGTTACACAGTCAGCTTTCATGGCCAAGGTGGGACTAGAACTCACCATCTCCTGGTGATTGGCCCAAAGTCATCCAGCTGGCTTTCATGCCTGAGTCAGGACTAGAACTCAACGTCTCCTGGTGATTGGTCCAAAGTCACTCAGTTGGTTTTTATGCTTAAGGCGGGACTATCAGTGGAACTTTTCAAGAACCCTTTGACCTTGGGCAGGGGGCTGGACTAAAAGATCTCTGAATTCCCTTCCTGCTTACGAATCTATGTTCTACGTCTCCTGGTAATTTGCCCAAGGTCAAATCTAGCAAGCTTTTGTGGCAAGGCAGGACTACAACTCACAGGTTCTTGGCTTCTCCTGGTGCCTTAACCACTGCACCAAGCTACCTCTTCGGCTGCAAAGGAGGGGCTGACCCTAAGTCACTCCCACGGAGCTATCATTGTTGAGGAGAGACTAAAATCCAGATCTCCCAATTCCTGGTCAACTCTTGAGCCAGCAGATCATCACCTCTGGAACATCTGTGCCTAAGGATGAAGTAGAACTCATGCTTCTTACTCACCATCTCTAACCACTACATTGCCTAGTTAAAGGCTAAGAGGAGGGACAAGTCCAAAGTCATCCAGCTGACATCCACGCTTAAGTTAGTACTAGAATTCAAAGGTCTCTTGGTCTCTGTGTCAGGGTTCCTACGGATGTCCTAATTAAATCATGAGCCTGGAGCCAAGCTTCAAAGGAAATCAAGTTATTTATTTGGAGCAACATGCCGGCAGGTACCCAAGTGAAGCCACCTCTGCACCTAAGTAATTTATGGCCCAGCTATGACCCTGTTTCCCCCCTCCTCCCAGGGTGTGTCATAAATCACATTCTCCAATGGAGCACTTTCATGGTGTGTAGAGATTACGCCCCTCTTGACTATTGCAGGTATCCTGGGAGACAGCCTTGAGAAAGATATGCGTGGAATGTGCTTCCTTGTTGTGGCTGCCCTGCTGCTCCGTCAGTTTTCCTCCCTCCTGCCTATTGTAACTCGAGAGCAGACCAGGGATGCTTTGTGAGTTGACACTCTGCCCCCTTGAACCATGATATCCAAATTGGCTCCTACTTTACAAATTTATTAATTAATTCGATTTGTTTGCTGCCATTCTCGCTGCAAGGCAGTTCTGGGCGGCTTGCAACACCAACATCGTTTATATCATAGCCTCAGATATTTATGGCTTCACCACAAATGAAAGAGCCACTTTCTCTAATATATTCCCCTGCTCCCCTTTTTAATCAGGGCTGAATAGATTTGGGGTTGGGTTTGAACTATAGGTGATGATAAGAAAAGGAACTTCCTGCCACAAGTGGTCATCCAGATTTTAAGAGGCCTCTTTGGTGAAGAGCCTGAGGTTCTCCTGTGAAGGTGGTGGCCAGCGTTTCAAGCAGGTCAGGAGACAGGCGTAGTTCTCAGCCAGCTCCAAAATTTGTTTCTTTGGGAGAGTAATAATGTCTGGTTAAATCTCTCCACAGCTGGTGGCTTGAAAGTAGAACCATCTTGGATGAAAGACGAAACCTGGAAATACGGCATCCAGTTTTGGTCACCACATTAGGGGGGGGGGGAAAGGCGTTGAGACTTTGGAAAAAGGGCAGAGAAGAGCAACTAAGATGATCAAAGGCCTGGAGACGAAAATATAGGAAGAGCAGTCGCAGTATTTGAGGGGCTGCCACAAAGAAGAGGAATCTGGGTCAATCTGTTCTCCAAAGCAACACAAGGCAGGACACAAAACAATGGATGGAAATTAATCAAGGAGAGAAGCAACCTGAAATGAAGGAGAAATTTCTTAACAGTGGGGACAATTAGCCAGTGGAACAACCTGTCTTCAGAAATTGGGGGTGCTCCATCTATGGTTTTTTTTTAGTAGAGTCGAGTAGGGTAGGGTAGGGTAGGGTAGGGTAGGGTAGAATAGAATAGAATTCTTTATTGGCCAAGTGTGATTGGACACACAAGGAATTTGTCTTTGGTGCAGAGGCTCTCAGTGTACATAAAAAACAAGATACATTCATCAAGAATCATAAGGTACAACATAGTCGTAGGGTACAAATAAGCAATCAGAAAACAATATCAATATAAACCGTAAGGATACAAGCAGAGTCACAGACCTGCAGTCATAAGTGGGAGGAGATGGATGATAGGAACAACGCGTCTTTAAGTAGAGACAGGACAGTCATTTGTCTGAAATGGTATAGGGCCTCCTGCTTGAGCTGGGGGTTGGACTAGAAGACCTCCAATGTCCCTTCCTGCTCTATTCTAATCGATCGATCGATTAGATAGTCACACCGAGCTTCTGCCAAGTTTCTGTAGCTCATGTGTTCCTCCATTTTCTCTACGTCTCTACGTCTTCTAACAACAATTCCCATTGGCCCCGCTCTGGTCAAAAACTCTTGAGGTCCTCTTCATTCAAATGCCCTGAGATGTTGGTTGACCTCCTTTGGAAAGAGGCTTTCTAACCTCTAGAAATGCAGGTTATTTCCTCTCTAGGAAAAATGATGGGAAACACAGATGTTGCTTCTCCTCCAATATCTTAGCCTCAACTCGGCGTTCCCAGAACGTTTTCAACCATGGATGGAATTAGAACTTCCTTCTATTGTCCACAGTGGATGTCCCTGAGCTCCTGTCTGACGTCTATTTCATCCGTGATTTGGCTTCAAGCAAAGCCATGGGAATTCCACAGTGCCGGTCATTTAGTGAAAAAAATGGCCAGTGGCCCACCGATACTCAATATTATCTCACTAACTTTCCATTTTCTTCTTCTTCCGGTTATGTTCGGGACTTGACATTCTTTGAAAGAGTCCCTAATATAAACCAACTTTTAGAATTGTTCTTTGATGATGGCAGTTTATTAATATAAAACCCTTTTTAGTGAGATCAACTTGCTTTTCACGGCCGCAGTTAAAAAGCTTTTTTTAGTCCAAATACTTCCTTGATATGCCGTTAAGCATTCCAGGGAACAATCACAATTATTCCTTGCTTTTATTTTTAGAATCAAATTTTTTTTTTAAAAGCAAGCAAATTATATTATATATATA
Source organism: Natrix natrix natrix (assembly GCA_029891615.1). Classification (NCBI taxonomy): domain Eukaryota; kingdom Metazoa; phylum Chordata; class Lepidosauria; order Squamata; family Natricidae; genus Natrix; species Natrix natrix. The sequence continues at coordinate 56,722 of JAKRSK010005595.1, forward strand.
TTAGTATTTGACTTTATGGTGTTATTTTTTTCTTTCTCTCTTTTAGTTCAAATACTACTTAAACTCCTCCGATTTTAGGGGGAAACCGATATGGCCACTGAAAATGTATCCTGTGGTTTGGATTCATTTTTTTCTTTTTCAGTTAAAAGGTTTAAATATTTAATTTCTTTTTTTAAAAGAAATAACAAAAGGACTTGCAGCATGCAGAGGATCAAAATGTACTGGAAGCTTTCCGTAACGTTATTACAAGTAGTTCTTAGAACAGTTTGTTTAGGGATCATTCGAAGTTACAATGGAAATTGAAAAAAGTGACATATCGTTCTTTGCATTTTCAACCATTGCAGTATCAAATACCCTCCCCCCTCCCCATGTGGTCACATGATCAAAATTCAGACACTTGGCCACTGACTCATATTTATGACAATGCAGTGTCCCGGGTTATGTGATTCCTTTTTCTAACCTTCTGATGAGCAAAGTCAGTGGGGAAGCCAAATTCACTTAACAACTGTGTTACTAACTTAACAGTTCCAGTGATTCACTTAACAACTGTGGCAAGACAGGCTGTAAAATGGGGCAAACAACAAATGTCTCAATTAGCAACAGAAATCTTGGGCTCAATTGTGGTCCTAAGTTGAAGGCTATTTCATTTTGTGAACATGAGCTGTAGCGGGCCGAGGTCAAAATAATTGGATAAGATTTCACTGCATTGTGAGAATTATTCAGAAATTTGATGGGATTTGATGTGGGACTTGTGTGTATCAGGGATGCGTTGGTGCTGGCATTACTGCTGGTTCGGCACGCAAAAAAATTTGGGTGCGTGCACACTTGCAGTTAAAAAGGTCTGCGCATGCGCAAAACGTTAGAAGAAGAGAAAAATTACATTTCTGTAGTGAAAATTGTTCTGTGAATGTGCAGAACTGAAAATCAAGATGGCGCCGCCGTAGGAGAACTGGTTGGGGGGGCGTGGCAGGCCTGCCAGGGTCGCTTCCGGTTCCATTGATCCAGGCCGCCAAGTTACTATCGGTTCGGCTGAACCGGTCCAAACCAGTAGGAACCTACCTCTGGTGTGTATGCGCACTCAACGCTGGTTGGAAATACTTTTATGCGATGTTTCCCAATCTTGGCAATTTTAAGACAGGTAGACTTCAACTCCCAGAATTCCCCAACCAGCAGTTGGAATGCATCCATTTTAAAGTTGCCAAATTTGAACAAAACTGCAGTCTACTCTGTTAGCCTCAAAGCTGCTTTTCAAAAGTTCAGCTGGACATTCTTGTTTTTATTTCTTGAAGACGTTTCACTGCTCATCCAAGAAGATTCTTCAGTTCTTGACTGAATGGTGGAGGATGGGGGGGGGAGGAATTTATACTCCTTGCAGTCATCTGGTCATTAGCGCTCCCTCTGAGAGTTCTTGTGGCTTCAACTTCCACCATTCAGTCAGAACTGAAGAAGCTTCTCGGATGAGAAGAGAAATGTCTTCAGGAAAGAAGAAAAAAACTCCCAGGAAGTCCAGTTGACTTTTGAAAATGGATCCTGTGGTTTGGGTTCATTTTTCTTTTTGAGTGAAAAGGTTTAAATATTTAATTTCTTTTTTTAAAAAAAAGATAACAAAAGGGGTTGCCGCATGGGGCAATCATAACTACAATAGTTGATTACCATTAGAACATTCTTCCTGACATCCAAGCCAAAAAAGCAAAATACTTCCTTGCAATTTAAGCAAGAATTGATTGTTTGATATGATGGCAGAACTAACAAGATGCTGTTACCAGGAATTTGCCCTCTCACAAGTAAAACCCAAATCCCTGGGATTAAATATCTATATATCTCTAGCTCTATATCTGTCTGTCTGTCTGTCTGTCTGTCTGTCTGTCTGTCTGTCTGTCTGTCTGTCTGTCTCTCTATCCGTCCATCCATCCATCCATCCATCCATCCATCCATCCATCCATCCATCCATCCATCTATCATCTATCTATCTATCTATCTATCTATCTATCTATCTATCTATCTATCTATCTATCTATCTATCTATCTATCTATCTAAATGGTTGTCTCTCTCTCTCCCCCCCTCCCCCCTCCCTCTCTGTGCGTGTGTTGTTCCAGCATAACTCTAGAACACCTGGAGCAATTTCAACCAAACTTGGTACACAGTTGACTTACTCTCTGGAAAAAAAATACCGTGGGGGTAAGACACCCCTAACATCCCTCGGGGTGTTTGTTCTGTTAAGATACAGCCTGTTGTGCCTTAAAATGGCTTCTACTGCACTGCCATAAAATGGCTTCTAATATGCAGCTCAGTGGAGTTGCCATGGTAACGGCTTCACAGTACTCCACCAGGGGGCTCCCTCTGGTAAGGGGCAAAATCCAACATTAGAAATTATGTTTGGTTCGGACATTTCCCCCCTATAAATAAATATCCGAAGCAACCCTGGGTTATCGGCTGGTAATTTATAATAATCTGTTTCATTGCAAGGCTGCATTAACAAAATCTTAGAGGTCTGATAATGCAAACTTCCTTCCTCCGTTTTAACTGCTTGGGGTAAGATCTTCCAAGTTTTTTCCTCTCATGGTTTAGTGACTGCAGGCTCTTTATCTTATTGTTTTCTCTGCAGTATCTCCTTCCCATATCCCTCAGGGTCATTTATCATTAAAGGTAGTCCTCGACTTACAACCATTTATTTATTGACCATTCGAAGTTACAATGGCACTGAAGAAAAGGGACTTAGGACTGTTTTCCCACTTACGACTGTTGCAGCATTTCCCGTGGTCAAGTGATAAAAATCTGATTGCTTGGTCGTGAAACGGGGCAAAACTCACTTATCAGCTGGCTCGGTTATCAACAGAAACGTTGGCCTCAATTGCGGTCATAAGTCGAGGACTCTCTATATTGATAAAGCACTTTCTCCTTCTATCCTTCCCCTGTTTCGTTTTCACTGTTTCATTGTTCTGTGCTCTGTCCTGTACATTGTTCTGTGCTCTGTTCACCTTCCGAGGGAGATAACCAGATTTCAAGCAAGGAAAGGAGAAAGGCACACCAGTTTCGTAAATTTAATTTTGATGAGAATCTTGTTTTTCTCCCCAACAGAGTCCGTGGAGATGTGGACGTCACCACAAACACACTGATCGGGGCGCACGGATATTGCACGCAGGTACACAGCGGAGCAGGGACCATGAGTTGGAAGGTGCAACTAAAGAACTTGTCCCTCCGGAGTTGTTACCCTGTTTCCCTGAAAATAAGACCTCCCCGGATAATTAGCCCAATCGAGCTTTTGAGTGCATGCGCTAAAATAATCCCCTCCCCCCCAAAAATAAGCCCTCCCTGAAAATATTGCAACATAGCAGCTGCCGTGAGGCGACCACACTCGCTGCCTCCTGCACCTCAAAAATAATAAGACCTCCCCCAAAATAAGGCAAAAGCGCTTATTGTGGGGGGGGGGGTGTCAAAAGAAAATAAGACCCTGTCTTATTTTTGGGGAAACACGGTAGTTACCAAGGGGTCAAGTCAAGGTCCCAGGTCCCACATGTGGGTAAATTACCTTATCAGTCTTACTCTGGAAGGGTCATCAACTCGCTGAGCTCCTGTCCTAGAAGCGATTGAGCCCATAGGGGCCCATAACGCAGCCTTCTCGGTGGTGGCCCTTTTCTGTGGAACACCTCAGTCAGCTGCTTTTTAGTCAGCCAAAGTTTCAAATATGGCTTGTTTGTGGCACATTTTTAGGAAGTGAAGGTCTGACCTGGCTTTTATTTTATTTTACATTTTTAAATTATTTTTATTATTTAAGTTTTATTTTAATATTTAATATTTCCTTTTATTATTTCCTTTTATAATTTATTTTATTTTTATTTATTTTGCATTTTACTTTATCTTCTCATTTTATTTTTTATTTTATTTTCTTATTTAATATTTTATTTCATTTTGTTAGTTCATTTAATATTTTATATTATTTTCCATTTTGTTTTATTTTATTATTTTTCACATTAAACATTTTATATTCCACTTTAGCATTTCAGGAATAGTTTAAGGTGACAAACCTATCCAACACACCTTCCTCTTAATTTTCCCCACAACAACCAGCCTTTAAGGTGGGTTAGGCTAAGGGAGAGTGAGTGGCTTGAGTGGCTTAAAGTCAGTTTTTCCCATCCTGCAGTAGAGGTCGTTTTGTCACTTACAACGGTGACCGTTCAGAGTAAGAATGGCACTGAAAAAAAGTGACTTAGGACTATTTTTCAGAGTTACATCCATTGCAGCACCCCTTGGTCACATAGTCAAAATTCAGGAGCTTGGCAGCTGACTCACTTTTGTGATGGTTGCAACGTCCTGAAATCATGTGATCCCCTTTTGCGACCCTCTGACAAGCCAAGTCAATGGGGAAGCCAGATTCAGATAGTAACCGGGTTATTTATTAATCAACCGCAGGGATTCACTCAGCGGCTGTGGCAAGAGTGGCAAGAGAGCACCCAGCATTGTGCAGCAGCTGCCAAAAAAGCCAACGCAGTCCTAGGCTGCATCAACAGAGGGATAGAATCAAGATCACGTGAAGTCTTGATGCCGCTTTATAATGCCTTGGTGAGGCCACACTTGGAATACGGCATTCAGTTCTGGTCGCCACGATGTAAAAAAGATGTGGAGACTCTAGAAAGAGTGCAGAGAAGAGCAACAGAGAGGATTAGGGGACAGGAGGCTAAAACATATGAAGAACGGTTGCAGGAACTGGGTATGTCCAGTTTAATAGAAAGAAGGACTAGGGGAGACATGATAGCAGTCTTCCAATATCTCAGGGGTTGCCACAAAGAAGAGGGAGTCAAACTATTCTCCAAGGCACCTGAGGGTAGAACAAGAAGCAATGGGTGGAAACTGATCAAGGAGAGAAGCAACTTAGAAGTAAGGAGAAACTTCCTGACAGAACAATTCATCACTGGAACAGAAGTTGCTTCCAGAAGTCATGAATGCCCCAACACTGGAAGTCTTTAAGAAGATGTTGGATAGCCATTTGTCTGAAACGGTATAGGGTTTCCTGCCTAGGCAGGGGGCTGGACTAGAAGACCTCCAAGGTCCCTTCCAAGTCTACTACTATTGTATTGTAATAAGAAAGGTCATAAAATGGGGCAAAATTCACTTAATAAATGTTTCACTCAGTAACAGAAATTTTGGAGGTCAATTGTGATCGTAATTCAAGGACTACCTGTTATTCCACTTTCATTTTAATTTCTTCTATGCTTTTCTTCCATTTTATCTCTCAAGATCTGGTCTTTTGTGTGTGTGTGTGTGTGTGTGTGTGTGTGTATAAACAAACAAGCAAGCACAGACAAACATAAAACATAAAACTGTCTTCCAGTTACATACAGTGTGTCAATTGGTTACAAAACCTTTGTGCTTCCTCACCATAGTCTTCACTTACAATTTATATAGAATCTCATATTATCAATCTGATATATATTTATCCAATTATTATCGTTGTTAAACATTTATTTGACTATAACTATTATTACTTCCTTTTATGTGAGATATTCTAAACTTGGAAAAAATTTATATTATGGCATTTCATTACATCATCCTAAAACCATTCAGTAGTAGTACATCTTTATATTATATTATGTATAAAATTGTTTATCTTTGGTTACAAAACTTTTGTGCATCCTTTCCATAGTTCTCACAATTTATATAGAATCTCATATTATCAATCTGATATATATTTATACAATTATTATCGTTGTTAAACATTTATTTGACTATAACTATTATTACTTCCTTTTATGTGAGATATTCTAAACTTGGAATAAATTTATATTATGGCATTTCATTACATCATCCTAAAACCATTCAGTAGTAGTACATCTTATTATATTCTGTATAAAATTGTTTATCTTTGGTTACAAAACTTTTGTGCATCCTTTCCATAGTCCTCACAATTTATATAAAATCTCATATTATCAATCTAGTATATCTGTATACATTGTTATCATTGTTAATCATTTATTTGACTATAACTATTATTATTTCATTTTATGCGTAATATTCTAAGTTTTAAGTAAATTTAAATAATTTTTTTATTATAGCATTTCATTACATCATCCTGTATCCATCCAGGAGTAGTACAATCTTTTATCTCTTGCCATTTGTAGTATTTGGGTTCTAACTGCTTTCTTGGTAGATACCCAAAATCTGGTCTTGATGCATCCACCCCCTGCAATCAGCCAATCAATCAATCAATCAATCAATCAATTTGTCGCAGATTTGTAACTTTTCAGCACTCTTTTGTCTTTCGCCAATACCTTCTGTCTTTCACTCATCAACAATTACATCAATCATGCCTTTTGATGTATTTTGATTTACTTGTCACATGAATAGAAGCAGACATAACTTTTTTTTTCTTTCAAAAGAATAATTCAATTGAATTAAAAACATTTTTAAAATACAACATGAAGTTAATTAAGAAGGAAAAGGGAGGTAGGGAGGGGGGAAAGGGAGAAAGAAAGAAAGAAAGAAAGAAAGAAAGAAAGAAAGAAAGAAAGAAAGAAAGAAAGAAAGAAAAGGGGAAGAGAAAAGTAAAAAATGACAAAGAGGAAAAGAAAAAATGTGTGGATTTTGATGTGGGTGAATTATTGGAAGAAGGTGCTTGTAGCTTTTAGGAATAGAGGATCACTAAGGGTTGGGTTTTTGTGTGTGTGTATCTGCTGTGATGAAAGTTGGATGTCACTATTTTTAATACTTCTTTTCTGAAGCAGAACCAGGGGTGAGCTCCAAAAATTTCAGCAACTCTTTCAGTTCTCTTCCCGGTGTTCAGGGTTCCAAATAGCATCCAAAAGTAAATCAGAGTCCAAGGCAAAGTATGGGTCAAAGTTCCAATTTATTAAGAGAGCCATGTTGGCACATCTGGGAGAACCCGAATCTGAAAGCTTACTGATTTTCCCCACCCAGTTGAAAATTCAAGATCTTGCCCCCACACCCACAAGCCCATCCCATGGTCCAATCTCCCACTGCCACGCTGGCAGTTTCACCCACTCAATTCCGGTCAACTGCAGAGATTCAGAGACAAAGGATGACCTTGGCTTTCTAGAAAGGATTTTGTTATGGCTACATATCATCTAACTCCATACAATCCCCCCTTTCATTTTCCCACCATAGAAAATGCATAGCAGTGTGGCAGGCCAAATACCCAAAAGAAAAGATGGCTGTAGGCCTGACACCTGGTTGCTGGGTGGGCGTGGCCATGGTGGGCGTGGCCTAGTGTGACTCCTGCACCACGGCAGGGGAGGACGACAACAGTTTCACTCTCCCCAGGCTCCGGAGGCTTTCCTTGCACCTCTGGGAGGGCAAAACAGTCTCCCCTGGGCTCCGGAGGCTGGAAATGGGCCTATTTCCAGTCTTTTGGGACTTCCAGGAGACCCGTTTTTCCCCTCTCCCAACAGGCCCTGCCCTTACCGGACATCCAAAATGGGGTCCGTAGAGTCTCCTGGGAGGGGCAGGGTGGGGTGGGCGGGGCCAGCCATGGGTGGGATTTGGTGGGTCTCAGAATAGACCATAACTTTAGAAATACTCCAGACATATTCACCAAACATTCCCTGTTCATTTACCACGGGGCAAAAACTCACTTAACAACTGTCTCACTTAGCAATCAGAAATTTGGGGCCTAAATGTGATCATACGTCACAAGGACCACCTGTGTTGTCATCCATACAGATAGTCCTCGACTTACAGCCACAACTGAGCTCAACATTTCCGTTGCTAAACGAGAGAGGCGTGAGATGTCCCCAATTTTACGGCCTTCCTTGCCACCGTGATTAAGTGAATCCCTGCATGTAACGTGGTCGTTAAGTGAATCTGGCTTCCCCATTGACTTGGCTTGTCAGAAGGTCGCAAAAGGGGATCACGTGACCCCGGGACACTGCCGCCGTCATAAATACGAGTTCAGTTACCAAGCGTCTGGATTTTGATCCCTTCCCATGGGGATGCTGCAATGGTTGTAAATGTGGGTGGGAAAATATCCTAAGTCACATTTTTCTCTGCCGTTGTAACTTTGAACGGTCATGAAACGAACAGTTGTAACTCGAGGACTACCTGTGATTAAGCTTCCCTATACCAAAAACTGGAAGAATGTTCCTCCTTTTCCTTAAAGCTATTTCAGGGAAAGGCTGATTTGGAGTTAAGTGAGCCTAACTCAGTCCGCCTAGTGCCTCACCCTGGGATGGTGAACCTATGACATACATGCCACAGGTGGCACATAGAGCCCTCTCTGCGGGTACGTGAGCTGCCACCCAGCTCAGCTCCGCCCTGCATGCACCTGCGTCCCGCCACCCAGCTGATTTTTGTGTCTCTGCTGTGCATGCAGGAGACACATGCGCTTGCGTGGGGGCCCGGGGAGCATGGGGGTGTGGCGCCCCCATGCCCCATTTTTGGTTTCAGAAGACTTCAGGGAGGCCTGTTGGCCCAAAACGAAGCACCGGGGGGGGGGGAATCACGAACATGCGTGGGGGAGCGAAGGGGTGGCATGCACATGCGCAGGGAGGGGGGAACGTGGGCGGCCGTGCACGCATGTGCGGGGGGCGGCACAAATTGCACTATAAGTGTGGGCACCGGGGGTGGGAAATCACGAACATGCATGGGGGAACGAAGGGGTGGCATGCAGATGCGCAGGGAGGGGGGAACGTGGGCGGCCGTGCACGCATGTGCGGGGGGCGGCACAAATTGCACTATAAGTGTGGGCACCGGGGGGGCAAATCACGAACATGCATGGGGGAACGAAGGGGTGGCATGCACATGCGCAGGGCGGGGGGGACATGGGGGGTCGTGCACGCATATGCAGGGGCAGCACAAATTGCATTATGAGTGTGGGCACGTATGTACTAGCCCATGTGCGTGTGTAATTTCAGCATGCAAGGACAAAAATGTTCGCCATCCCTAATGACCTAATCCATCCACCCTTTTGTTCTCCTGAAACTAGGAACTGGTCAATTTGCTACTGACCGGCAAGGCCGCTTCCAACGTCTTCAACGATGTGATGGAGCTGGACTCAGGAAATGGCAACATCACCATCCTGAAAGGCATTGCTGGCCGCAGCGACCTGGGCTTGCTGTCACTCTTTGAGCATTATGACGTCTGCCAGGTACGGAGAAGGCTTGGGGAAAAAGTTGGTATTAACGCCCCTTTGTCTGCAATCTTGTGAAGGGATGGTACAGCTCTATAAGGCCTTGGTAACACCAAACCTGGGATACGGCAACCAGTTTTGGTCGCCATGACATTAAAAAAAGACTCTAGAAAGAGTGCAGGGAAGAGCAACAAAGATGATCAGGAGTTGAAGAACGGTTTCAGGAACTGGGTATGTCTAGTTTATAGGGATCTTGGAGTCCTAGTGGACAACCATTTAAATAGGAGCCAGCCGTGTGCAGCAGCTGCCAAAAAAGCCAACACAGTTCTAGGCTGCATCAACAGAGGGATAGAATCAAGATCACGTGAAGTGTTAATGCCACTTTATAAGGCCTTGGTAAGGCCACACTTGGAATATTTGCATCCAGTTCTGGTCACCACGATGTAAAAAGGATGTGGAGACCCTAGAAAGAGTGCAGAGAAGAGCAACAAAGAGGATTAGGGGACTGGAGACTAAAACAAATTAAGAACAGTTGCTGGAATTGGGTATGTCTAGTTTAATAGAAAGAAGGACTAGGAGAGACATGATAGCAGTCTTCCAATATCTCAGGGGCTGCCCCAAAGAAGAGGGAGTCATGCTATTATCTAAGGGTAGGAAAAGAAGGGAGGACAAGAAGCAATGGGTGGAAACTAGAACTAAGGAGAAATTTTCTGACAGTTAGGACACTTAATCAGGGGAACAGAAGTTGCCTCCAGAAGTTGTGAATGCCCCAACAAAGTCTTTAAGAAGATGTTGGATGGCCATTTGTCTGGAATTGAATAAGGCCGTGATGGTGAACCTATAGCAGGCCAAAAAATAGGCATGTCCACACTGGCCAGTTCGTATTTGACTTTCTGGTGCTCCACAAGGACGAGCTGGCCAGCGCACAAGTCCATGCCAGAAACTTGAAGACCAGTTGGCCCAGTGCGCACATGCACTCTGTCTGAGCAATGGGGTTGGACTAGAAGATCTCCAGGGTTACTTCCAGCTCTGTTATTCTGTTATCCCAAGCTAATCAATCCATCAGGGAATTCAAAAGGAGGACTTTATTTGAGTTGAGGGAACAAGATTTCGGTTGCCGCTGAAGTCAACACAAACATCGATTCTTTTGGCCAACATTTCTCTCTGTCGTTTTACCTTGTTCTGTATGCCAGTTTTCCCCTTAATTCCATTTCAACTAACTTCCTATTTTCTAATACAGCTAATCCTCGCTTTAACAACCATAGCTGAGCCCAAAATTTATGTTGCTAAACAAGACACTTGTAAATGAGTTTTGCCTCATTTTACAACCTTCCTTGCCGCAGTTGCTAAGTAAATCACTGCAGTTGTTAAGTTAGTAACACGGTTGTTAAGTGAATCTGGCTTCCCCCATTGACTTTGCTTGCCAGAAAGTCGCAAAAGAGGATCACGTGACAAACTCCCCCCCCCCCCCAAGACACTGCAACCATCATAAATATGAGCCGAATGGTTAGCATTTGGATTTTGACCACGTGACCATGGAGATGGTGCAGCGGTCGTAAGTGTGAAAAAATGGTCATAAATCACTTTTTTTAGTGCTGTCATAGTTTCAAACAATCAAACGAATTGTTGGAAGTCGAAAACTACTTATAAATTGCAAATCAATCTGTATCTGACGGCAACGATTCCCAGCCTTTTTACCTTGGAGGTGTGTGGACTTCAATTCCCAGAATTCTCCAACCAGCTTTACTGGGAATTCTGGGAATTGAAGTCCACACATCTTCCAGATATTTATTTATAAGGGGGAAATGTCCAGACCAAATGTAATTTCTAATGTTGGATTTTCCTCCTTACCAGAGGGAGCCCCCTGGTGGAGTACTGTGAAGCCATTACCTTGGCAACTCCACTGCACTTGTACGGTAGAAGCCATTTTACGGCGGTACGATAGAAGTCATTTTAAGGTACAACAGGCTGTATCTTAACAGAACACACACACCAAGGGGTGTTAGAGGTGTCTTAGCCCCACAGTGTTTTTCTCCGCAGAGTAAGTCATCTGTGTACCAAGTTTGGTTGAAATTGCTTGAGGCATTCCAGAGTTATGCTGAGACAGACAGACAGACAGACAGACAGACAGACAGACAGACACACACACACACACACACACACACACACACACACACACACACAATGTAACTGAAAGAATACCAGTATTTCTAATAGGACTTAGTTTGAAATGTACCTCTGTACACAGAAGAGATAACAAAATAAAAAATATAAAAAAACTAAGGGCTTTGCCTGTATTTTGATGGGTTTTGAAGTGAGGGAGGGCAACTTTATTTGCTGGAGGAGCATGAAGAAAAATAATCTCAGAAATACCCTTTTTGAGCTGTTTTGTGTTGATGTTGGCCCGGCCAGAAGCCAAGGTGGAATCCAATCCCTCGCAATTATCCACCCAGAAATTCAGACATTCCTCTTGTCCAAAGCTAAAAGAGATTAAATCCCCAGAGAAATACTGCAGGTTCTAGAAAGTGAAAACTCCTGAGGTCGAAGAGGTGAATAATTTCTTCTCCACTTCGTGTGCTTCTTACTTTGTGCAACAATAGGCGGCCTCCGTAATGCTCCTCTTTTACTTTACTCTTTACTCTTCACTTTACATTACTTTACTCTTTACTTTTCTCTTTACTTTATGCTTTACATTACTTTAATCTTTGCTCCTTGCTTTACTCTTTACTCTTTATTTTACTTTATACTTTGCTTTTTACTTTATCTTACTCTTTGCTTTACTCTTTACTTCTTAATTTACTTTGCTTTTTTACTTTATTCTTTCCTCTATTCTTTACTTTTACTTTATATTTGCTTTTTATTTTACTCTTTATTTCTTACTTTGCTTTTTTACTTTACTTTTACTTTATACTTCCTTTTTTACTTTACTGTTTATATTACTCTTTATTTTACTTTACTTTTTACCCTTTGCATTACTTTCCTTCACTGTTTATATTATTCTTTACCCTTTGCTGAGTTTTTACTTTTTACTTTAATTTATACTTTACAATTTACTTTACCCTAGTTTATATCTTAGTGTACATTTTGTCCTGCCATGATCTGATTTCCATCCGTATCCTATTTTTCCCTCTTCTCGGCACCTGACACGTCCTTTGCTCTCTGGATCTTCTCTCCTAGAATTGTAACCCTTTGGGGATCAAAATGAAGGTTGGTTTTAGGGCCGTTTTCTCTAAAAAACAACAACAACAGCCTAAAGCTCAAGAAGCCCGCTGGGGAATACTAAGAGTTGAAGTCCACACATCTTAAAGTAGCTGAGGTCGAGAAACACGATTATAAACCAATACCGCTATGGAAAACACCCCTGTTCTTACAATGATTAGTTTCTCTGAAAAACCCATACTGGGTTTGGGCTCCTTCCATCATCTTTTACTAGGGAAGACATGATAGCAGTCTTCCAATATCTCAGGGGCTGCCACAAAGAAGAGGGAGTCAAGCTATTCTCCAAAGCACCTGGTGGCAGAACAAGAAGCAATGGGTGGAAACTAATCAAGGAGAGAAGCAACCTAGAACTAAGGAGGAATTTCCTGAGAGTTAGAACAATTAATCAATGGAACAACTTGCCTCCAGAAGTTGTGAATGCTACAACACTGGAAGTTTTTAAGAAGAGGTTGGATAACCATTTGTCTGAAGTGTTATATGGTTTCCTGCCTAAGCAGGGGGTTGGACTAGAAGACCTCCAAGGTCCCTTCCAACTCTGTTATTCTATTATATTCAATTCTCTGGCAAAAGCAGATAATGGGATGTCTTCCTTCGTTGACCAAAGGAAACCCATTTCAAGTTTTGTTGGCTTTCCCCCTGGCTCCATACAACTGTCACAACTGCTGCTATTTTTTATAAAGTGGCACACAAAGGCAAAATTCCAGCTCAACATTACTGTTTTTGATGGCAAAGTCATCACATCACGTGTACTCACATTGCTGCTGAACCGTTGGCAAAGATAAGTGGATTTCGCCCCTGATGTATTTATGATAGTTTCAGGCGTCCCCAATGCCCTGAGAATGAATGTCATCTGCAAGTTTTCTAGGCTGCTTCTGACAAGCAAAGTCACAATGGAAAAGCCAGATCCGCTTAACAACCACCTGATTCATTTAATGACTCACTTAACTAATAAAAGGATCGTGAAATGGGATAATAGAACTCACTTAATAACTGCTTTGCTTAGCATTGGAAACATTCGGCTCAGTTGTGGACGTAAGTTGAAGACTCACCTGTAAACACTTCCTGGAGGAAGATTTAGATGTTTGCAAGTGGTCCATATGTAACATACCGTATTTTTCGGACTATAAGACGCACCGGATTATAAGACGCACCAAGATTTTGAAGAGGCAAATAAAATAAGAAAAGTTTTTGCACTCTGCAGGCCTCCCAAACCCTCTGCACATCTCGTTTTTTTGTGAAAAATGGGGCATGCAGAGTTTGAGAGACCTGCAAACTGCTCCTGGGGGCGGGGGGGGGGCACAAAAATGAGCAAAAAGCAGGGCATGCATAGGCTTTGGGAGGCTTGTAAGTGCTGCTGCAGGTTTCTTTTTACAAAAATAGCCAGTTTTTCACTCGTTTTTGTCCTCTCCAGCCCCCAGGAGAACTTTGCAGGCCTCTGCACGTCCCTTTTTGTGAAGGGAGAGGGGTTTCGGGAGGCCAAAAATGCTGTATTCAATGTATAAGACGCACCCAAATTTTCACCCTCTTTTTTTTTGGGGGGGGGGGGGGGGAGAAGGGTGCGTCTTATACTCTGAAAAATACGGTAAGTGGTTTTCGCCCCTGATGTATTTATGATTGTTTTCAGGCGTCCCGATGTCCTGAGAATGAATATCATTTGCAAGTCATTTGACAAGCAAAGTTGCCGTGGAAAGCCAGATCCGCTTAACAACCACCAGATTCATTTAATGACTTGCTTAACTACTATGGCAAAAAGGGATCGTGAAATGGGATAATGCAACTTGCTTAATAACTGCCTTGCTTAGCAATGGATACGTTCGGCTCAACTGTGGACATAAGTTGAGGACCCACCAGCAAAGACTTCCTGGAGGAAGATTTAGATGCTTGCAAGTGGCCCGTACGTAACATAATTGTCTCGCTTACTTGGACAGAGCCACTGGTTGATGGGTTTCAGAATGATGGCCGCACTATTCAAGCCGTGTTTGACATGACGTCACTGTGCAACCTCAGTCCTTTCCCAAAATCCTCTTAAACCCCCTGCAAAACTCACACAGAATAACAGAATAGCAGAGTTGGAAGGAACCATAGAGGTCTTCTAAACCACCACCCCCTGCTCAAGCAGGAGACCTTACACCCGCGATGGCGAACCTATGGCACGCGTGCCTGAAGTGGCATGTGGAGCCATGTCGCCTGGCACGCACGGTGTCACCGGTTCCTCTTCCGGGTTCCTGGCGTGCAAGCGCAGACGACAATCAGCTGGCCTTTGTGCCAGAAACTGGAAGAGCTGTTCTTCCATTTTCCGGCATGAGCATGTCTGCCGGCCAGCTGATCAGTGCGTGCAGTAACTGGAAGACTTGCTGGCGCGCCAGGAATCAGTAATTCATTTTCCGGTGCACGCATGCCCCCTGGGCACCTTCTCTTCCTGGTTGTGTCTCAGACGAGTGTGTGCTAAGTGCCGCATGCCATCACTGCTGTATACAATTTCAGACAAATGACTGTCCAACATCTTCTTAAAGACTTCCAGTGTTGGGGCATTCACAACTTCCGGAGGCAACTTCTGTTCCACTGATTAATTGTTGTAACTGTCAGGAAGTTTCTCCTCAGTTCTAAGTTGCGTCTCTCCTTGATTAGTTTCCACCCATTGCTTCTTGTTCTGCCCTCAGGTGCCTTGGAGAATAGTTTGACTCCCTCTTCTTTGTGGCAACCCCTGAGATATTGGAACAATGCTATCATGTCTCCCCTAGTCCTTCTTTCTCTTAAGCTAAACATACCCAGTTCCTGCAACCGTTCTTCATATGTTTTAGTCTCCAGTCCCCTAATCCTCTTTGTTGCTCTTCTCTGCACTCTTTCTAGAGTCTCCACATCTTTTCTACATCGTGGTGACCAGAACTGAATGCAGTATTTCAAGTGACTCCCTCTTCCTTGGGGCAACCCCTGAGATATCGGAAGACTGCTATCATGTTTCCCCTAGTCCTTCTTTCTATTAGACATGCCTAATTCTTGGGTACCCAATGCAATCTTTCATCATATATTTCATGGGAAACCTTCTGTGAAGTTAGAAACTTTTTAAAAATATTCGGCAGCATCAGTGGCTTCGATCCAAAGAAATGCCGCAGTGTGTTTCTAATTGGACATCAAACGATAATCTGAGGTTGGGGCACAAGGGAGCCAGAAGGCCACCTTCGCCTTGCAAAGTGCTACCACATTAGAAAGGAAATCCGTCCGATTTTACCTTCCCCAGTTGAACAGGCCCTTTTGTTCCCCTTTGGAGTGCATCTCTCTAAACTGGGATCTCTTTCACAGTTCAAGAATTTATGCAACCCAGGAAACAAACTAGAATAATTGGGGAGAGTCGAACAATGGCTTTTAAAATACCGTATTTTTCGGAGTATAAGACGCACCGGAGTATAAGACCCACCAAGGTTTTGAAGAGGCAATTTTTTTAAAAAGTAGGTAGGTAGATAGAGGGATAGAGAGGGAGAGAAAGAGAGAGAAATACAGTAGGTAGGTAAGGAGAGAGAGAGAGAGTAGTTAGGTAGGTAGGTGCATAGCAGTTTGTGGGCTTCAAATTTTTTTAGAACCTCTTCTGTAGGTGTGGCCTGCTTTGTGGGAGTGGTGTGCTGGCCATGTGACTGGGTGGGAGTTGCTTGCCAGCCATGTGAATGGGTGGGCGTGGCCAACTTGTAAAATGTGGTGAAACTCACTTAACAACGCTCTTGCTTAGCAACCAAAATGTTGGCTCAGAAATTCTGGCATTTGAAGCACGTCTTAAAGCTGTCAAGTTTTAGGACTGTGTTGTAGAGAGGAGACAGGTGATCTCGTATCCCCCCCCCCCCCCTCTGTTGAGACAGGGCTGCTCAATTTTGACACAGACGGGCGTCTTCGACTCCTCGTTCAAAGCAGATGTCCTCTCTGTCCAAAATGGGGACTTTGCTATCTTCAAGAGAATGGGCTTTGCCTTTCAAATGCAGATGGACTGCTGAATCTAATCTTGATGGGTTTGTTCTCCTATGTCTGTGATGGCAAACCTATGGCACGCGAGGCATTGCCCTCTCAGCTCCAGCGTGCATGCGCGCAATGGCCAGCTGATTTTGGTCATGGTTTTTGGCCATTTTATGCCCTCCGGAGGCTGCCTCCAGAGGGTTAAAAACAGCCCAACATACAAACCAGTTTGAAGTTTGAAAACGGGCCATTTCTGGCCTCCAAGGGCCTGCGGGGCGGGGGGGAAGCAAGGGGGGTGTTTTTGCCCTCCCCAGGCTCCTAGAAAGCCTCTGGAGCATGGGAAGGGCGAAAAACGGGTCCCCCATGCCATCGCATATGAAAAGCAGGGGGTACGGTGGGGGAATTGCACACGCATGTGCAGGGATTGTGTACGCATGGCATGGGGGTCCTGCGCATGCGTGGGAAGAGGGCGCCTAGGATTATGGGTGTGGGCATGCATGCGCATGACACAGCCACCCCTCTCCCCATGTCCCCCCCGCTTTTGGCATGCGATGGCAAAAAGGTTAAGTCATCACTGTCCCATGGGTGCACCTATGAAACAACCCGTCACCTGGATGAGTGAGAACCTCCGCAGACAGTTAAAGAAACATACCTTTTTTCCTCCTCCTCTTTTCGTTTTGCTCAGGTGGGCTGTTATCTGAAGACCCCCCGGTTTCCAATTTGGGTGGTGTGCAGTGAGAGCCACTTCAGCGTCCTCTTCTGCTTGCGGAAGGATTTGCTGGGAGATTGGAGGACAGAGCGGCGGTTCGACCTCTATTATTACGACGGTTTAGCCAATCAGCAAGAGGAGATCCGCCTAACCATCGGTAGGAGATCAAAAAACCTTTCAAGAAACATGGACCAGGTCCAGGGAGTGTCGAGCGTGTGTCCCTGTGTTCTTGGCAGGTCATAATCCATAATTTTCCTCAATCTTATCTTCATTAGTAGCACCACTTACAGGCTTCTCAGATTTCATCCGTGCTAGTTAGGAATTCTGGAAGTTGTGGTTTCCACAGATATTACTGATATGGATAAAACTAAATATTTGTGGTTTGGGACTGAACTGTAGGTCCCTGGGTACTTTGTAAGCTTGAGGGTTTTCTTGTAGACATTTCATTACCAAGCTAGGTAATGTCATCAGTGCTACAGGGGAGGGGGAGGAGGAGAAGAGAGGGTGAAGGAGATGAAAGAAGAGGAGGAAAAGGAGAAAGAGAGGGAGAAGGAGGAGAAGAAAGAGGAGAAGAAAAAGGAGAGGGAAGGAGGAAGAGGAGAAGAGAGGGAGGAGGAGGAAGACAAGAAAGAAAAGGAGAAGGAGAAGAAAGGGAGGAAGAGAAGGAAGAGGAGAAGAAAGAGAAGGAGAAGGAGAAGCAACAGGAGGAAGAGGAGAAGAAAGAGGGAGGAGAAGAAAGGAGGAGGAAGACAAGAAGAAAGAAAGGAAGAGAAGAAAGGGAAAAGGAGAAGAAAGGGGGAGAAGGAGGAAGAGGAGAAGAAAGAGGGAGGAGGAGGAGAAAGAGAGGGAGAAGAAGAAGAAAGAGGAGAAAGAGGAAGAGGAGAAGAAAGAGGGAGAAGAAAGAGGGAGAAGGAGGAGAAGGAAGAGGAGGAGAAAGAGAGGGAGAAGGAGGAGGAGAAGAAAAAGTTGGAGAGGAGAGGAGGAGGATTGTGAGATCCTTGGTGTTGGTTTTCTTGCGGACAATGATCCAACTAGGGGTAATAGAACAATCTAGAGATTAATATTGGCCAACAAGCAAAAAGTAAACAATACCCCAATAAAGAAACTACCAATTCAGATAAACAAGCTAACAGTAAACAATAGCCTAATCAAGGATCACCAAGAATGAAATATTCCCACCAACACTGAGGGGCAACTCACTGGTATATAAACATAGAGCAAATGCCACCCCCTTCTAGCACTGATGATGTTATCTAGTTGGTTTCTGAAATGTCTACAGGAAAGCAAACGAGAACATCAAGGACTCCACAGTCCTCCTCCTCCTCCTCCTCTCTGCAAACCTTCCTCCCTTCCAGCATTGATAATGTTACCTAGTTAGGTCATGAATTGTCTGCAAGAAAACCGCTGAACTCACAAAGAACCAAGGACCTCACACTTCTACTGTAGGCATTTAATTAGCTTCCAGAGTCTTTAGACAGAGAAATGATTTTACTTACTTTCTTCCTCTTCCCCTTAGCCAGTTTATTTCTGCACTAACTTTTTAAGTGTAAGCCACCCAGAGTTGTTTAGAGTACCCTCTACGTTTCATTAATCATAATAATACATCTTCACTCCCTGGGACGGTTATGAAAACAAAACTGCAGGTCACCAGAATTACAGGTCATTCCAGGTAAAATATTTTGGGGGAGGGCAAAATCCAGCTATGCTGCGATCTGCATTTTTATCTAGAACACTCAGCTTTTGAATGAAATGCCAGGGGCATTTTTCTAAAGAAAATGAAGACAAAGGAGCGAGCAGGGGGAGAAAAAATAACAATAATAACACCCCAACAAGTCTAATTTCATTTCATCCTTTTACTTCAGTCAAATCAATACACACTCATGCCTACCTAAATTTTACTCCATTTTACAGCGTTTCCTGCCACAATTGTTAAGTGAATCTCTCTCTTTCTCTCTCTCTCTTTTCCCTCTGTATCTATCTTTTGTTTCTTTCTGTCTGTCTCTCTCTCTATCATTTCTCTCTTTGTTCTATCTATCTTCTATTTCTCTCTCTCTCTCTCCGTCTTTATCTTCTCTCTCTCTCTCTCTCTCTCTCTCTCTCTCTCTCTCATCTCCCTCTGTATCTATTCTTCTTTCTCTCTGTCTGTCTCTCAATCTCTCTCTCTGTATCTTTCTCTTCTTTCTGTCTCTCTCTGTCGCTCTCTCATCTCTGTCTGTCTGTCTGTCTGTCTGTCTGTCTGTCTGTCTGTCTGTCTGTCTGTCTGTCTGTCTATCTATCTATCTATCTATCTATCTATCTATCTATCTATCTATCTATCTATCTATCTATCATCTATTCTCTGCTTCTTTCTGCCTCTTTCTCTCTCTCTCCTGTTTATGTATAATAATCAAGTATGGGTGCCAACAGGTGCAAGTTATCAATATAACTATTCCTCAATTTAGAACTATTAGCAACTATTTGAAATTACAATACTGAAAAAAGGACGACTGTTTTTCACACCTACGACCGTTGCAGCATTCCTGTTATCACATGATCAAAATTTGGATGCTTGGCAACCTTTTCATACCTATGACAATTTGAGTGTCCCAGGGTCACGCGATCCCTTTTTACGACCTTCTGACAAGCAAAGTCCGTGAGAGAATCCAGATTCGCTTAACAACCGTGTTATCAATTTAACAACTGCAATGGTTCGCTTTAACAGCTGAGGCAAGGAAGGTCGTAAAATGGGGCAAAACTCGCTTAACAAGAGAAATGTTTGGCTCAGCTGTGGGTCGTAAGTCGAGGAGTACAGTTGGGACCAAAATTTTATAATTATGTGGTAATTAAGTGAGCTGTCACGCAGTTTTACCAGCTTCTTTTTAACCACAATTGTTAAGTGAGTCGCCAGAGTCATTAAGCAAGACACTACATGATCGCAACGGGTGAATTTCCTCCTGATTTTCTCACCGACTTGTGAGAAGTCAGCTGGGTTAGGGTCGCAAACGCTACTCTCACAATTCCGCCACACAACTTTGCTACCCCGTCGTAAATGTAAATTTGTTGCCAAGAACAACAGACGGAAATCACGTAACTGCGGGAACTTAAGAAAATCAACCGGGTGTGGGGGTGGGTGGGAGCTGGCTTCATTTAAAGACCAGGCAATTAATTCACTTAACAACTGCAGTGGCTTGCTTAACCACCGTGGCAAAAAAAAAAAGGTCATAAAATGGAGCCCCGTAGTCTCCTTACAGCAGAGGCGGGTGGGGCCCTCATAAACATTTAATAAATAAATAGAACGAAATTGGACAGGACCAATTGCTTTGTGGAAGTTCTCCTCCCAATTCTCAAGCCACGGTCGCTAACTCGAGAACTTACGGAAATTACAGGAAAATGGCATGCTATTAAATTTTCAAAAGAAATGTCCATTGTAGTAAATTTCGGGCAGTTTTATTTTTATTTCTTTAACCTCCGCTGCCCATTAGCTCGCAATTCCAAAGAGGCAGGAGCACTGTTTGAAAGACCTTTTATCAAAAACAGCCACATTTACAATGCGGGACGCCATCAAGTCTTTCTTGCCTGTTTTTCCTCTTAATTTTTCTCCCTGGCCCTCCTGTTTATTTCTCACCCTCCGTGGTGTAATTGCAGAGCTGCGGAGAGGCCTGACATTTTTGTCTTCCTTACGCCCCCAGCACCCCCCACTTGGTTAGCCTGTTGTCATCCGTGGCAGCTTAAAAATTTTGTTTTCCCAGGATACTCACAGACCTAACCATGCCGTATGTCCCCCTCCCCTCCCCACAACTTCTTGGTACAGAGTTGTTTGTGTGTATGTGGCATAATTTGTTTTGAAAGAAATGGGGTGGAATTTGCTGTTTTGCTGCTGCAGTTGGCTCTCCTTCTCCCTGGATTTGGGGCAACCTTCGGGCCAGAAGTTGTGTAATCCACCTTCTCCCGGCATCTCCTGATCCTCAAAAGTTAGCAATAGCAATAACACTTAGACTTATATACCGCTTCGCAGTGCTTTAACAGCTCTCTCTAAGCGGTTTACAGAGTCAGCCTATTGCCCCCAACAATCTGGGTCCTCATTTTACCCAACTCGGAAGAATGGAAGGCTGAGTCAACCTTGAGCCTGGTAAGAATCGAACTGCCAAACTGCTGGTAGCCGGTGGTCAGCAGACGTAGCCTGCAGTACTGCACTCTGACCACTGCGACACTGCGGCTCTTAAAAGATGCTTTCTTGGCCAAACTCGCCTTTGGTTATGCACAACGCGAGGATTGTACAGAGTGCGGGGGGGATACAGAGCGGCCAAAGAAATGAAAAGTACAGGAAGTCCTCACTTAATAACCCCTGAGTGACGGTCAAAAGTTACGACAAACTACAGGTAATCCTCAACTTGCAACAGTTGGTTTGGTGACCAGTCAAAGTTACAAACGACACCGAAAAAGTGTCTTATGAAAAAGGTGACCATTTTTTCCATGCCAGGACACGCCAGTGTCCTCCACTGTCTCTCAGACTCTGCACAAATTTGTGTTCCTTGCTTCGATGACACTTATCTAACCATCTCATCCTCTGCCAGCCCCTTCTCCTTTCGCCTTTCATCTTTCCCAACCTCAGGGTCTTCTCCAAGGAATCATCTTTTTCATTTGGTGACCAAAATATTTGAGCTTCAACTTCAGGATCCGTCCTACAATGATCAATAACTGTCAGGAAAGTTCTCTTAATTCTAAGTTGTTTCTCTCCTTGATTAGTTTCCACCCATTGCTTCTTGTTCTACCCTCAGGTGCCTTGGAGAATAGTTTGACTCCCTCTTCTTTGTGGCAGCCCCTGAGATATTGGAAGACTGCTATCATGTCTCCCCTAGTCCTTCTTTTCATTAAACTAGACCAGGGGTCAGCAAACTGCGCCTCTGGAGCTGCATTTCGCTCTTTCCTCCCTCTGCTGCGGCTCCATCACCGGTCGGTGCCACAATTTTGAGAGGAGCTTCCGGTGGGGTGAGGGGGGGAGAGAAGCAGAGTGCGCCAGGAGAAGACTCTATGGCAAGGGGAGGGTTTTCCAGTCGTCTCCACCATTGATAGGGCTTTCGGTTATGACAGGTAGAGGAAAAAGTACGCCGCGCTAGGAGGAGACTCTATGGGGGGGGGGAACTGAACTTCCGGTCAGCTCCAGAATTGAACGGGGGGCTTCCGGTTAGGACCTTTGTGGCTCCCGGTCTTTTATTTTCTGGGGGAAACGGGTACAAATAGCTCTTTGAGTGTTTAAGTTTGCCGATCCCTGGATTAAACATACCCAGTTCCTGCAACCGATCTTCATATGTTTTAGCCTCCAGTCCCCTAACCATCTTTGTTGCTCTTCTCTGTTTCTAGAGTCTTGACTTGTGACCACGATTGAGCTCAACATTTGTGTTCTAAGTGAGACGTTTGTTAAGTGAGTTTTGCCCCCATTTTAAGACCTTTCTCCACACATGTGTTAATTGAACCCTGCAGTTGTGAAGTCAGTCACACGGTCGTTGAAACGGATCTGGCTTCCCCATTGACTTTGCGTGTCAGAAAGTCGCAAAGGGGGATTGCGTGAAATCGACACACACACACACACACACACACCCGCCCCGGGACACTTGCAACCGCCATAAATATGAGTCAGTTGCCAAGCATTCCTGAATTTCAATCGTGTGTCCATGGGGATGCTGCGACGGTCGTAAGTGTGAAAAACGGTCATAAGTGGCTCTTTTTTCAGTGCTGTAACTTTGAACGTTCACTAGATGAGCTGTTGTTAAGTCAAGGACGACCTGTATATCTATCCAGGTTTATAACCGCTGACATTCCAATCGTCGTCCCAGTTTCCTTTTAAGTGACCATGAGGTAAATTCCGCCCTCCATCTCCATGTCGTTGTCAGCAGCTGGGCCAAAATAGGATCATTAATTGATGGCAATGAATGCTGACCTTCCTTCTCTCCGCAGACACCTCACAGCTGTATGTGGAAAACCCAGAGAATGACCTCGTTTCTCCTTTGGAGCATTGCATTCGGACGAAGTAAGTGCCAATCCCCCCCCTGGTTTAGCTTAACAGAACAACAGAGTCGGAAGGGACATTAGAGGTCTTCTAGTCCAACCTTCAGCTCCACTGTGTGCCTCCCGCCAGCCAGCTGATCTTTGGGTCTCTGGTGTGCATGTGGGAGATGTGCGTGCATGCGCGGGGTTGGGTGGTCATGCGTGCATGCGCGGGAGGGTGCCAACGCATATGCGGGTGGGTGCACCTCCCGCACCCCGTTTTTTGTCCCAGGAGGCTGCAGGGAGCCTGCTAGGCCCAAAATGGGGGGGCGGAGGCATCATGCGTGCAGGCACGGGGGAGGGGGAAACATGGGTGTGTGTGTCATTAGCGCATTGCATTATGGGTGTGATCGCGCACACACAGACTTTAGTCCTGCCAGGACAAAAATGTTAGCCATCACTGCCCTCTACCATTTTAGGCAAATGGCAGCCCAGTCTCTTCTTAAAAACCTCCAGCACCCACAACTTCTGGAGACAACTTCTGTTTCCCTGGTTAATTGTTCTCAGTGTCGGGAAATTCTTAGTTCTAGATTGCTTCTCTCCTTGATTAGTTCCCATCCGTTGGTTTTTCTCCTGCCTTCAGGGACTTTGGAGAATAATTTGACCCCTTCTTTTTTTGTGACCAGCCTTCAAATATTGGAAGACTGCTATCGTGTCGCTCCTAGTCCTTCTCCTAGTTAGAGTAGACATATCTAGTCCCCTCAACCATTCATCGTATGTTTTAGCTTCCAGTCCCCTAATCACCTTCGTTGCTCTTCTCTGTCCCTCTTCTTTCTTCTTTGCTTGAATAATTTCTCTCTCTCTCTCTCTCTCTTTGTGTGTGTGTGTGTGTGTGTGTTCCTATGTGTGTGTTTTTGTGTATCTGTGTGTAGATTCCAGTGGGGATTCCATGCCCTTATGCAGAATTTCTCTTCTGTTCTGTAGTCTACTATAGGTAGTCCTTGACTTACAACCTTATTAAGGTCGTAAAATGTGTCAAAATCCATAGAA
Organism: Natrix natrix natrix; assembly: GCA_029891615.1. Classification (NCBI taxonomy): domain Eukaryota; kingdom Metazoa; phylum Chordata; class Lepidosauria; order Squamata; family Natricidae; genus Natrix; species Natrix natrix. The sequence goes on from JAKRSK010005595.1 coordinate 80,683, forward strand.
CAAATGTCTCATTTAGCAACAGAAATTTTAGGCTAAATTGTGGTTGTAAGTCGGGGGCATATATTTTTGTTTTCCTTTTTTTTTTTTTAATCAAAAGGGCCCTTATGCAGAATATCTATTCTGTTCTGCTCTGCTCTGCAGTCTACTACTATACAATTACTACGCTGTTGCATCTATTCAGTTAAAACCCTGTCCCTTTGTGCCAGCGCGCAGCAGCGATGTAGGTCACACAATCACAAGTCCCCTTCTTGCTTTCCAGGCCACCACACACACACACACCCTTGCAAACGTGGGTGCAGATAAATAGATCTTTTTCCTTCGCTGTAAATCCCCATATACATTAAAGATATATACATCAGACCCTTTAGCTACCATTTAAAAAAAATGGCTTCTATGACAACTGAGAAGCTGCATCGCTCCAATCACCTCTACTACCAATTGTTTCCTGACTGTTTTTTATTCACTTAAAATCCTAAAAGGGGAAGAGGGAGGGGTGGAAATTGCTGGGCCGTTTAGCAGTCGCGGCTGTTTTTTTTTTGTGTATGTGTGTGGGGGGGGGAATATCATAAATTTCCTAAGGGTCTCCGGAGCTTACAGATTGCAGAAGGGATTTTTATTTTTTTAAAAACAGGTATGTTTTTCTTTCACAACACTACTTGGAATGTCTGCGCACCTTGCCTGGAGGAACTTTAATTTTTGTCCTCCTTGTGATGGATAACCTTTTAGAAATATTTCCCCCGGACTCCTTGTCTCACCATTAGCCCCTTCACATTCCTTTAAGGCTGCCTGGCTTAAGATTCTTGGCTGCCCCTCTTAATTCAAGCCTCCCAAATATGCTTAAGAAGTTGAATTAAGATCGAAGAGTAAATGGGATGTGGGCTTCCTTGATCTTTTTTTTTTCTTTTTTCCTTGTTGTCGGGCGAATACATTTCGTTGCCTGAAGGAAGATTCATCTTGCTCTCTTAATCCTTTCTTGTTTTCTGTCTCCGGTGGAGGAAATAACTTGCCTTAACTCTACCCTATCCGGACAGAGCTACTTATGTTTTTTTGTTTATTTTTCTCAATCTTGCATTCAAAAAGCGCCAGCCCTCCCCCCCCCCCCCAAAAAAAAATGAAGACCTGCCTCTGTTAGCATTTATCTTGCCTTGAATTCAAGGTGGGTTTGATTTAAATCAAGTCGATTTAAATCACGATTTAAATCACTAGTAAAAAGGCTTGATTTAAATTGATTTAACAAAACGCACAGGTACAGTATAGGTGGTACCTTGCTCAACAGTAGTAACTGTGAAAGGGATCTTGGAGTTCTAGTGGACAACCGTTTAAATAGGAGCCAGCCGTGTGCAGCAGCTGCCAAAAAAGCCAACACAGTCCTAGGTTGCATCAACAGAGGGATAGAATCAAGATCACGTGAAATGTTAATACCACTTTATAATGCCTTGGTAAGGCCACACTTGGAATACTGCATTCAGTTTTGGTTGCCACGATGTAGAAAAGATGTGGAGACTCTAGAAAGAGTGCAGAGAAGAGCAACAAAGATGATTAGGGGACTGGAGACTAAAACATATGAAGAACGGTTGCAGGAACTGGGTATGTCTAGTTTAATGAAAAGAAGGACTAGGGGAGACATGATAGCAGGGTTCCAATATCTCAGGGGTTGCCACAAAGAAGAGGGAGTCAAACTGTTCTCCAAGGCACAAGAGGGTAGAACAAGAAGCAAAATGGGTGGAAACTAATCAAGGAGAGAAGCAACTTAGAACTTAAATTTCCTGACAGTTAGAACAATTAATCAGTGGAACAGAATTTGCCTCCAGAAGTTGTGAATGCCCCAACACTGGAAGTCTTTAAGAAGATGTTGGACAGTCATTTGTCTGGAACGGTATAGGGTTTCCTGCCTAGGCAGGGGGTTGGACTAGAAGACCTCCAAGGTCCCTTCCAACTCTGCTATTGTATTGTATTGTATTACATCATAATTTTTAAAGAGCAGCTGTTATCTCTGTCCCGCAGTGGCTCCTCCTTTGATCTGCTGTTGACTCACTGACAGGCCCTTTCACTTTGAAGGCACAGCTGGTGATGTGGCAGTGACACCACACGGTGTGGGATGTAGCAGCAGGAGTAGGCTGCTACGGGTTGCACGGGTTCAGGAGAACCCGTAGCTAACATTATGGCAGATTCAGAGAACCTCCAAATCCCATCCTACCCCGTCCATCCGCCCCACCTCTCCCAGGGAAAAACGGGCCTCCCGGAAGGCCTCCAAAGCCTGGGAGAGGCAGTTTTCGCTCTCCCAGGGGCTCGAGGAAAGCCTCTGAATCCTGGGGAAGGTGAAAATGCCCCTCCATGGTGTAGGCGGTCAACTAGGCCACGCCCACCATGGTCACGCCCACCCAGCAACCGGGCAGAGAACCCGTTGCTGAAATTTTTGAAGCCCACCCATGCATGGCGGGCAGCAGATGAGTGGATGTCCGCTAACAGGCGCTGCCATGATGGATCTGAAATGACAGGCGCTCTTTGATATTTATAAGCTGCTTAGAAGGTTTCACTTTCATCTTTACTGCTTGCCCTTCCTCCTCACACTTAGCGCCTCTGGTGGTGGTACAGATGCATTTCTCTTCAAACAATGACAGAGTTTGTAGTGTGCATAGATTTGCAAAGCAATGGGATGAAGGAATATTCCTGAACTTTGTTTTATGATTTATCTCATGGTCACTGTGAAATTGTGCCAATGCGTCAATGCAGGGCATGTTACAGTATTTCAGTTTGCAGAGCTTGGAGTCATTGAATGGGTTTACCAAAAATGTAAAAATATTGCAGAATCTACAGCCTCATGCTACATAACTAAGCTCCATTTCATGCCCAATAAACTAAATTATTAATATATCTTAAATAGAAAACTATCTTTAGATAGATGTTTTTTTTTTAACTCCAAAAGCATTTTATTAAAATAAATTTGATTTTAAAAAAATCCGATTTAAAATTTAAAAATCCAATTTTTATCCACTCTGCTTGAATTCAAATCTGTGCAGTGGAAAGATTTGTTTTCAGGGACAATAAATGTTGTCTTCCGTAAAAAAAAAATTCCAACCTCAAAGTTCACAGACCTAAAGGGAGAAATAAAATAAAGATAAAATGAAATAAAAATATATTTGATGGCTGATGCTTCCTAGCAGTGTTTAATAAAACCAGATAAATTACACTTTGTGTATTTTTATTTTCTCCCTTCGGGTAACCCTTGGGGAATTCTTGGAATCGAAGTTCAAACATGCTACCTAGGGAATTTCTAGAACACTGGGGAATTCTGGGTGTTGAAGTCCTCATTTGCTGCCCAGGGAATTTAGGGAGTTAAAAGGATCAGTTTTGGGATTGATGTCCACACATTCTATCCGGGGGATTCTGGGTATCGGCCTATGCACGATGCCTTGGGAATTCTGGGATTGATGCCCACATATTCTGGCTGAGGAATTCTGGGAATTTATGCATGGTCACTTGCTGATCTTTTTGCACAAAACAGAAAAAAAATGAAATTATGGTTTTCATGATTAGAAAAAAAAAAAGAGATTGTAGAAGAGAGTTAAACAATGTTGTAACCACAGAGTTAGATTTGTATGAATTTATTTTATACTTAATGGCTGCTGTAAAAGATCAGATGAGATTAACAGAGTTGGAAGGGACCTTGTAGGTCATCTAATCCAACCCCTCCACCCAAGCAGGAGATCCTAAACCGTTTCTGACAGATGGCAGTCCAGAGTTTGTTGCAGAAAAATCAAATCCAGAAAGTACACACAGATAACTGATTCAACTGGAATAGATGAATAAATATACAATACCAGCAAGTGGTTTTTCCAAGTAAACATAAGGCATGAGAGTTACTGGCAAACACAAGCAGTTAGCTTCATATCAGCAGACAAGCCCAGACAAACTGCTAGTTTACTTCTCAGAGCAGCAGACTGCTTAAGTTTCTGTTTCAATTCTCTGCACAGACTCAGATCTGCTTAAGCTCCCATTGGCTGACTTAGCTGCTATTCCTATTCATTGGCTGACCTTGTTCCCATGTCTCTCCCAATCATGAATATTTCAACACAGTCTAGAAGCTTCCAGTAATGAAGCTCCCACAACCTTTAAAGGCAAATTCTCTTCCATTGGTTTCTCCAAAAGAAAACCAGACGTCATTTTTTAATGTTCCCTTTCTCTTTGATTTCTGAATTTTTGTTCTTTTCTTCTTTTCCTTTTCTTTTTCATTCTCAGCGTTTGTTAGTTTTTACCTTTTGCTTTTAATAATAATAATAATAATAATAATAATAATAATAATAATAATAATAATAATAATAATAATAATAATAATAATAATAATAATAATTGCATCAACAGAATTGTATCACAGCGGCCAGTTGTTTCGCCGGATTTGGCATTGATTACTAGTCGAGCCCCACCCAGGGGCCTAGGACGTCGTAACGTATTTTCGTAATATGTGTGCAGATCCAAGCAGTGCGGCCTTTTGCATTTGACTGATGGTGATTTTGTCAATTTTTAACTGTTTTAAATGTAATTCCAGTGCTTTTGGAATAGCACCCAGTGTGCCGATTACCACTGGAATTACCACTGCTGGTTTTGTGCCATAATCGTTGAATTTCAATTTTTAAGTCCTGGTATTTTGCGATTTTTTCATATTCCTTCTCGGCGACCCTGCTATCACCTGGTATTGCGATGTCTAATGAATTGTAACCTTATTTTTCTCTAACCAGTGTGATGGAATGCCTACAGGAGGATGTATTGGATTATTTTTAATACTTCAACTGAATTTGAAGTTAAATACAATATCTACATAATAAATGATTTTATTGTCTAAATTCCCCTATGTGTAGATATGTGTAATATTGTATGTCTTCTAGCCACCACCGGGGGGTGGGTGGGGGGGGTGGGGGAGGGGGGGGTGGGGGGGGGGGGGGGGGGGGGGGGGGTTGTGGGGGGGGGTGGTGAGGTGGGGTGGGGGGGGTGGGGGGGGGGTTGGGGTGGGGAGTGGGGGGTGGGTGTGGGGGGGGAGGGGGGGTGTGGGTGGGGGTGGGGGGGGGGGGGGGGGGGGGGGGGGGGGGTGTGGGTGGTGGGGGTGGGGGTGGGGGGGGGGGGGGGGGGGGTGGGGGGGTGTGGGGGGGGGGGGGGGTGGGGGGGGGGGGGGTGTGGGTGGTGTGGGGTGGTGTGGTAGGGGGGGGTGTGGGGGGGGTGGTGGGGGGGGGGTGGGGGGGGGTGGGGGGGGGTGTGGTGGGGGGGAGGGGGGGGTGGGTGGGGTGCGGTGGGGGGGGGGGGGGGGGGTGGGGAGGGGTGTGGTGGGGTGAGGGGGGGGGGGGGGGGGGGTGGGGGTGGGGGTTGGGGGTGGGGTGGGGGGGAGGGGGGGTGGGGTGTGTGGTGGTTGGGGGGTGTGAGGTTGTGTGGGTGTGGGTGGGGGTGAAGGGAGTGATGGAGAGTTGAGATAGTGGAAAGTTGCTGAACTGGGTTGCCGTGTGAAATGGAGCGAATTTGGATTTGTTTTGTGTGTTTGGTTTGTTTTTTGTATTTTTGTTTGATGTTTAGGTGATTTCCCGCAGTCCGGTATTGGTACTTTGGGATTATTCCAATCATAAACTTTGTGATATGAGGAAGTTAGTTTGTTATTTTTTATGATGTTTGTTGTTTTGATTTTTTAGAGATTTTATGTTTTATTTTGTTTTTTTTGTTAGTGTAGGATGTTTGTTTATTTTATAAGGTTGTATTTTGTCTGCCCTTTTTGTGCATAGTGATATTAAAATTATTTTAGTAGCCGTTTTAGATTTTTTTATATTGTATCATTTCTAGATTGTGCGAAAATAATAAATTAAGATAATAAATAAATTCCCCCCCCTTCCCCCACCCCCCGCACCACAGGCAACCCCCCCCTGTGGCTCATACCCCCCCCTGTTCTCTGTGGATTTCCGATATAACTTGGACCCCTCTGTTAGTTCGGTAGCGATTGCTGACCGTTTACGCTGTTTTGTGTTTTTCAGTAGGTGCAACTTTTTGTTCCCCACTGCAAGTAGTTGGGGAGTGCGGGGGTTGGGTTGTGGTGTGGTATGTGTGGTGACGTTGCTGCGATCGGTGGTTGATTTAGTGTTTTAGTTTTGTTCTTTAGTTTTCTAGGTAGTTTGCTTGTATGCTTAGATAATTTTATTGGATAAATTTAAGTTTTGTGTTACTATCCGAGTTATCATAATTATAATCCCTCCTAATTTTCACCATATTTAGTGGATCCATAAGTTAAAACCGTAGTTGGTTCTTTTAGTATCCCACCCCGCGATGTTCGCCCCCTCCCCCCCCCGGGGGTTATGTTTATTTTTCTAAATGTTTTTATTTTTTTGAGGTTATGTTATTGATGTTATTGTTGAGATGCCTTTGATGTTTCTCATCTTGATGTTTTTATTTTTTTATGTGCAGTGATGCTGGTGTGATGAATTTGGTGTTTTTAGATTTGTGTGTTTTTTTAATGTATGGTAGAATTTTTTTTTTTGTTATAAGTTTGTTGCCACAATACAGGTATTTCCCAGAGTGTTATATTAAGATGGATGTAGATATCATTTTCAGACATGTTATTGCCTAACGGATGACATTTTGGTCTGAAAACTGGGATAGATGCTGTAAAAAAAACCTTGCCGCTCTGACAGCTGTAATGGAAGTAGTGCCAGCATTTTAATAGTTTCGAGTCTACTTTGGGTTGAGCGACTGGTTATTAATATTTTATTAAATTATTTCTTAATAAATTAACATATAAAACAAAATATAAAAATTAAAATACTAAAAAATACAAAAAAAAAAATCGAAAAAAAAAACAAAATATATACAACCAACCAACAAACCTAAATTTTTTTTTTGTGTTTATTTTATTTTATAATTGTATTTTATGATATTATTTATTATTAAGATTGATAATATATTTAGTTATAATGTGTTTTATATTTATTGTAATATTTTTTTTTTTTTTTTTTGTATGTATAGTATTTTTTTTTTTTATGTTTTAGGATAATTTGTGTGTTACAAGTGGGGGGATTTGTTTTTTTTTGTCAATTCTTATTCGAGAGCAAGCAGGGATGAGCAATAAGGAGGAGAGCGATTTTTAGTTGTTTGTATTTTTAGTGGAAATTTAGTTGTGATATTAGTGTGTTAGGTAGGATATGTTTTGATATAACAGAATTTTTTAGGTTAGGATAATAATATCACAATAAAATTTTACAGCTGTCTAGTTCTGCAGATGTAGCAGCACTGAGAGTGAGTTGCTAGACAGGTAGTGGAACTTCAGAGATGTCAGCTAGGTCTGACTGGACAGCGTATAGTGGGCCCCCCCCCCCCCCCCCCCCCCCCCCCCCCCCCCCCCCCCCCAAGACAGTCCCCCGAGACAGGTGTCCTGTAGTACTGAGAAGAGAATGGCTCAGTGAATGTTAGTGGCCAGCTGTAGGGAATGGCTAGTCTGGCAGTTGTCTTTGTGTTGTGCTCCTGGAGTGAGTGGGCTTGTGGATATGTAAAAGATGAATAAAAAAGAAGAAAAGTAGACAAGCTGTAGTAATAGGTGACCTTTTTTCCTCTTTCAACATAGAGAGACTTTTTGGGCTCTGAGGTTAGTTTGTTGGTGTCTAAACCATGTTTCATCTATTAGCCCTCTTTGCTAATGTCTACAGTGTTTTGGCTTTTATATCTTTTCCTTGGAGCTGCGCTGTATCAGAGGGATTTACTATATTTTTCAAGGTTTCCTTTTGTCATGAGCTTTTGACTGGTCTACTTAATACCAAGGTCCATAATGTGTTTTGCAAGTTTGTGAGGCGCGATTACGTGGATACTTGTTATGCTTTCGCTGCACGGCTCAAACTAAGCCTAGGGTAAGGATTGACATTAGTTGACTCAAGGGGGGTTAATTATTTATTAATGGAGAGGACTTCCTGTGTACTTTTATTTCTTTGGCCTGCCCTCCGCACTTTCACCCCCCCTCAGCCCATCCACCCTCCACCCTCCTCCTCCCCCACGCCCCCCCCTCCCCACACACCGCTACCCTATCCTGCCCCTCCGCTAATGACTCCAATAAACCAACGGCCCCGAACCGTCCCCCCGTTTGGCCAAAGGAAAGCATCTTTTAAGAGCCGCAGTTTGAGGGAATAGTAGTGATTCAGTCCGTGGACTGTGCGCATGGATGGTCGCTCTTTACTGTCAGAGGGCGTACGCTCTGTTTGTACTGTTTACACCACCCCCAGTAACCAAGGCGTTAACCAGGCTGTCTTGCAGTTCACTGAATCTTACCTAGTGGCTCACATAAGTTGTATGACTTCTTATGTCTCTTTCACAGTAATCATGTCCGGGTTTGCGGTTTTAACACCCCCGGGTTTAACATCTATTCGTTCTTATGAAAAACTGAAGGGGATCCAGCCCTGATTGTTGGCCGGGCAATGTGTCAGGGCATGTGGGGTTGGCAGGTGCGAAGGCAGTAAGGATAATAGGGAACCGATAAGGAAGGGACAAATAGAGAGGGGCGAACACGTAGGAGTTTTTGCATGACTCAGACAACTATGTACTGTATATATTTCTGAACTTCATACGGGATTATCATCGATGAACACCAGCTATCTTCTTCCTTTCTTCTGATTGGCGCGCTCTTTTTATCTGAACTTGACTCTGTAAACGCTTAGATTGGAGCGATATTGTTTTCGAGGAGTCGTGTCTGCAATTTGTTCTCTCAAAGCCACTCTATGGCCATGAATTTCTATATTTAGACTGCGACATCTATAGTATATTATGTCTAAATAATGTGATTAATTGCTATATGAAACTTTTCTATCTATGTATGTGTGTATTTTTCTTTGTCTCACCTTACTCCCCCCCCTCCCCCACCCCCCCCCCCCCCCCCCCCCCCCGGCCTTTCCCCCCCCCCCCCCCCCCCCCCCCCCCCCCCCCCCCGTCCCCCCCCCCCCCCTTAAGGTGGCAGCGGTACATTTTTGATCGTTGTGCCCTGGGAGAAGGGTGTGAGAGGAAGTGAGGAGAGAGAAAGACGTGGAGTGAGGCTTGAAATGTGCTGTGAGAGAGATGATAAGGTGAGGAGATGAGTTGAGATTGATTCGTTGTAAATTTTCGCATCATTGACTAGTTGTGCGAGATAGAGTAGAGAGACTGAGGGTAGTATTTGAGTAAGGGCGTGTGATTTGAAGGGTGAAGGCTGTGCTGTGTGATTAAGGCTAAGCGTTGCTGGATTTTAATATTTCTGTTGGAGTGTACACAAGCTTCTCGTGTTCAATTCCCGAATTGTTTGTGAGTCTTTATCCCCCCCCCCCCCCCCCTCCCCCCCCCCCCCCCCCCCCCCCGCACCCCCCCACCTCCCCCCCCTCCCCCAGTTGGCCATTTAATAGATGTGTCTGAAGGTTTGTAGCTTTTCTTTTTTTTTGATTAGGTTTAAAATAGATCAGCTAGTGTCATGGCTTTTTTCTGGTTTTTCTTCTTCAACTATTTGCTTCTGACAGTGAAGGTGTAATGTAACCTCCAACTTCAGAGAAATCCACACTGGACATTCTACGGGGGTGGAAGGTATAGCCGATTAGATGACATAGTCTAGAAATGCAGTGGCTCAAGATCTGACTAGCGAGCGTGGATGGTGATAGCTGATAGGCGCAAAACTAGCAAATTCCACTGGTCACTCTTTCGTTCTTCCGCTCAAAAACAGAAGTATGTTCTTCTGACATACACACGCATATAGTATCAAGCTCTTGTACTCAAGAGATCGCGCCGCCCAAAATGTCCAAATTAGCTTTGTGTCTCCAGTTAACCCTATACAGCTGTGTATTTTATAACTTTGTTATTGCCCATGGTCTAATTTATGGCCTTGTTGATTGTATTTCCATCTCGTGATTGTGCAATTTCAGATGTGTGCAAAAGATTTCTCTAACTCTAGATTGGTGTACTTTCCCTTCCTGACAATAGATTTTTAGTGGTCTGCCAGGGTGTTGATTGGCATACTAGCGCAACTGCAAGATGGAGATATTAGTTGTGCTGTCCTAATGTATTTGGTAGTGGCCACTGTCA
>JAKRSK010005596.1:0-11381 GCA_029891615.1 Natrix natrix natrix
TTATTTATTTATTTATTTATTAGATTTTTAGACCGCCCCTCTCCCAGAAAGGGACTCGGGGCGGTGTACAGTCAATACAATAAAACCAGTCATAATAATTAAATACAATTAAGATACATTTAAGATACATATGGAGGGGGAGATAGGCTGTACTAAGAAATAAATAATTCTAATCCTAAAAACATCACAATTAAAACCCCAAACCCTAAAATAAAATAAATCCCTGGGAGGTAAAACTAAGAAAGTGCCAGGCCAGCTGATTGAAATAGGTGAGTCTTTAACTTTTGCCGGAAGGAACGGAGGTCGGTGGTAGTTCGAATGTCTGGGGGGAGGTCATTCCAGAGGGTTGGGCCCATCACAGAGAAGGATCTACTCCTAGGTGTCGCCCGCTGGCATTGCCTAGCAGACGGCACCAGGAGGAGCCCCTCCCTGTGTGAGCGAATAGGTCGCAGGGACGTGTGTGGTAGGATGCGATCCTGCAGATAACTAGGTCCTATGCCATGGAGCGCTTTAAAGATGGTGATCAATACCTTGAAACCCACCCGAAAGGCCACAGGTAGCCAGTGCAGCTCGCGCAGGAGAGGTGTTACGTGGGAGTAACGTGTACTTCCCATAATAACCCGCGCGGCTGCGTTCTGAACTAGCTGCAGTCTCCGGATGCGTCCCAAGGGAAGCCCCATGTAGAGGGCATTGCAGTAGTCCAGGCGAGACGTCACCAGCGCATGAGTGACCGTGTGCAGGGCACTCCGGTCCAGTAGGGGGCGCAATTGGCGCACCAGGCGAACCTGGTGGAACGCCCCCCTTGCCACGGCTGCCACATGGTCCTCCATTGACAGCCGGGCATCGAGGAGGACGCCCAAATTGCGCGCCCGCTCCACGGGGGACAGTTGTTCGCCCCCTATGGCCAGCGATGGAGTCAGCTGGCTGAACCGAGGTGCCGGTACCCACAGCCACTCGGTCTTGGAGGGGTTGAGTTTGAGTCTGTTGTCCCCCATCCAGACCCCGACGGCTTCCAAACACCGGGACATCACTTCCACAGCCTCGTTGGGGTGGTTTGGGGTTGAAATATACAGCTGAGTATCATCAGCGTAAAGATGGTACTCAACCCCAAAACCACGGATGATCTCACCCAGCGGCTTCACATATGCGTTGAACAGGAGAGGCGAGAGGACCGACCCCTGTGGCACCCCACAAGTGAGTGGCCTCAGGGACGACCTCTGCCCCCCTGTCAACACACATTGCTTCCGGTCGGAGAGGTAGGAGCTGAACCACCGCAAAACGGTGCCTCCGACTCCCATCCCCTCTAACCGGCGCAATAGGATACCATGGTCGATGGTATCAAAAGCCGCCGAGAGATCTAATAGGACCAGGATAGAGGAGCAACCCCTATCTCTGGCCCTCCAGAGATCATCAACCAACGCGACCAAGGCTGTCTCAGTGCTGTGCCCGGGTCGGAAGCCGGACTGGCATGGGTCTAGATCAGTGGTGGGTTTCTACCGGATCGCACCGGATCGTGCGAACCGGTTGAAGAATGAACCCGGAAGTAATTTCCGGCCCCGCCCCCTTGGCGTTTTTTTTGCATCGGGGCTGACTCCCCGCCGCCACTGCTGTTCCTTGTCTTCTGGCCCGTTTCCCAACTGGCCTTTCCTCGCTTGGAGGGCTTTGGAGGGAAGCTTCTGCAGAAGCCCGGGTGAGTGACAACAAGTTCCCGCCGTTACGAAGTCTCGGAGGCTGTAATTTTCTGAGCTGTGCGCGCGCGCCTGTTTTCCACGGCGTGGAGCAGCAGCGAGGCTCTGCGAGGCGAGCGATGATTGCGGAGGCCGTCAACGGTCCCCCCTCATGTTCCTCGTCTTCCCGGATGGCATTTGGAGTGATTGCCGGCCACACAAACCTCGCTGCTGCTCCACGCCGTGGAAAACAGGCGGGCGCGCACAGCTCAGAAAATTACAGCCTCCGAGGCTTCGTAACGGTGGGAACTTGTTGTCACTCGGCCGGGCTTATGCAGAAGCTTCCCTCCAAAGCCCTCCAAGCGAGGAAAGGCCAGTTGGAAAAGGGGCTTTGCTCCTGCTCCGGGCTGGAGGCTTCCCTCCGAAGTCTTAGGATGTTCTGAGGAGCCCCCCAAGGAAAAACGCCGCTGCCAGGTAGTTAAAAGTACCTCTCTGATTCTGTCAGACTCTGTCAGTCTCTCTCTGATTCCCTCTCTCACTCCCTCTCTGTTCCTCTCTCTCTCTGTCTGTCTGTCTCACTCACACACACACACACACTGTGGTCACCTTGTTGAGTGTTCCAATCACATTTGAAACACTCAACAACTGGCCTGCATTTATGGTATTTTGCAGCATTCTGCAGTCATAGGACCAAAATATATGGTTAAAAGCATATATTTTGGTCCTATGACTGCAGAATGCTGCAAAATACCATAAATGCAAGCCAGTTGTTGAGTGTTTCAAATGTGATTGGAACACTCAACAAGGTGACCACAGTGTGTGTGTGTGAGTGAGACAGACAGACAGACAGAGAGAGGGAGTGAGGGAGGGAATCAGAGAGACTGACAGACACACACACACACACACACACAGAGAGACAGAGAGGGGGAGGGAGGGAGAGAAAGATAGAGAGACACACACAGAGTGAGTGATTAAGTGAATGAGTGAGAGACAGACACACCCACATACACAGAGTGACAGAGAGAGAGGAAGGGAGGGGAGAGAGACAGAGGGAGAGACAGAGACAGACACACACACACACACACACACAGAGTGAGTGAGAGACAGACAGACACACACACACAGAGTGACAGAGATGGGGGAAGGAGGAAAGAGAGACAGAGATACAGAGAGAGAGACAGACAGATAGACACCCAGAGAAAATGACAGAAGGAGACAGAGAGGGAGAGAGGGAGAGAGAGAGAAAGAGCCAGAGAGAGAGAGAAAAAGAAAAAGAAAAAAAGAAAGTGGGAGAGAGAGATGAAAGAAAGAAAGAAAAAGAACTTATGACCACAATTGAGCCCAAAATTTTGGTTGCTAAGCAAGAGCATCGTTAAGTGAGTTTCACCACATTTTCCAAGTTAGCCATGCCCACCTGGTCACATGACTGCCAAGCCACTCCCACCAGGTCACATGGCCAGCAAGCCACTCCCACAAAGGAGGCCACACCCACAGAGTAGGTTCCAAAAAAATTTGAAACCCACCACTGGTCTAGATAGTCGGATTCGTCTAGGTGTCGTGGAAATTGCTGCGCCACCACATTCTCAACAACCTTCGCCAAGAAGGGGAGGTTGGAGACTGGACGATAATTAGCTAGCTCCATTGGGTCGAGCGAAGGTCTCTTGAGCAAGGGTCTCACTACCGCCTCTTTCAAGGCGGTTGGTAAGTATCCCTCACCCAATGAGGCGTTCACCAGGCCCAAGAGCCAGCCTCGTGTCACCTCCCAGGCTGCCAGTACCAGCCAGGAGGGGCACGGGTCCGTTAAACATGTGGTGGGTCGCAGCCGTCCACGCAACCTGTCCAAATCCTCGGGGGCAACAGAGTCAAACTCCTCCCAGAGTGGTCTCTCAAGACTCGCTGTTGGCGGCTCGTCTGGTCCACTGACGGAGGTCCACCCGCTCCGGATCTGATCGATTTTGTCCTGAAGATATTCCCCAAACTCCTCTGCTCTACCCTGTAAGGGTGTCTCCCGCGCCCCCTGCGATAAAAGGGAGCGAGTCACCCTAAACAGGGCGGCAGGGCGGTTATCCGCGGATGCAATAAGAGCAGCACAATGTCTACGTTTGGCCGCTCTTATTGCCACAAGGTAAGTCCGCAAATAGGCTCTTACCTGTGTTCGGTCAGATTCGGAGCGTGAGGACCTCCACCTGCTCTCTAGACGTCTCCTGTGGCGTTTCATCACCCTAAGCTCCTCAGTGAACCAAGGAGCCCGGGTGGGTCGATGCCGCAGGAGAGGTCGCAAAGGCGCAACCCGATCCAAGGCCCCAGTCGTCGCCCTATTCCAGGCAGTCACTAGGTCCTCGGAACGGGAGCGGGACAAGGCTACAGGTATTGGCCCAAGCTCCGTCTGGAATCTATCAGATTCCATCAGGTGCCTGGGGCGGTACCAGTTTATAGAGTCTGGTTCCACCTCCTCGCGGTGGGGGATAGCGCCAGGGAAGTCCAGCCGGAGGGATGAGTGGTCTGACCATGACAGGGGCGTGATAACTAAATCCCCTATTCCCAGATCACTCGCCCACTGTTCAGATACAAAAATGAGGTCCAGTGTGTGGCCCCCTTCGTGAGTGGGGCCCTGCACTAATTGGGTCAGGTCCATGGCCGTCATGGAAGCCATGAACTCCCGAGCCACGTCAGAAGCCGCTCCCGTTGACGGCAAGTTGAAGTCCCCCATGACCAAAAGTCTGGGAGTCTCAACTGCCGTCGCTGAGATTAGCTCGAGGAGCTCGGGCAGGGCTGCTGATGCATAGCGAGGAGCCAAGTATACAATCAGCAAGCCCCACTGCCTCCCTGGGCCCCAGCTCACACCAAGGGACTCACACCCGGGTATCTGAGGGACAGTGAACTCCCTCGGCTCTAAACATTCCCGCATAACCACCGCCACCCCACCACCCTTACCCAGGGCCCGAGGCTGATGGAATGCACGGAAACCCGGTGGGCACATTTCCACGAAGGGTAAACCACCCTCGTGGCCCAACCAGGTCTCCGTTATCCCTGCAAGGTCTAGCTCCCCCTCTGAGATCAACTCATTAATGAGGGGGGCCTTGTTGGTGACAGACCTTGCATTGCAAAGCATCAGCCGCAGGCCCTGGCTCTGTAGCACCTGTCCACCTAGACTGCAGGGGTTGGTACAAGCGACCGGGCGTAACCAGCAGCCACGGTCTCCCAACCGACCTTGGGAGACCGTGGCTGCTGGTTACGCCCGGTTGCTTGTACCAACCCCTGCAGTCTAGGTGGACAGGTGCTACAGAGCCAGGGCCTGGGATTTTACAAAAGAAGAGGGGGAAGAAGAGAAAAAGAAGAGAAACAGCTACCTCTGGAATGAGCTGCCCCCGGAGCTCCGCATAATACCTGACCTCCGGTCCTTCCGATGCGCCCTAAAAAGTTGGCTTTTCCAGCAAGCCGGCCTGGCCTGTTAATTTTAACTTATTTTAAATGTATTGACTTTTAAATTTGGTTTGTTTTTTTGGATATGGATTTTTTTTAAAACTTTTGGGATGTGTTTTTTTTAATGTTGTACGCCGCCCTGAGTCCTTTTGGAGAAAGGCGGCATATAAATCCAAACAAACAAACAAACAATTAGAGAAGAAAAAGTATTGGAAATTCCAATCCCATTCTATCTGTTTTCTGACTCTGTTCATTTCATGTCATCATTTCACTCACTGCAGTCCTCAAAAATTGGGTGCCTATGTCCCGAATTTAGAGCCAACAATGAGGGTGGCCATGATGAATTATGGTAGGACTTTATTAAAAGAAAGCAGCAGAAATCCAATTCTGGGCCTTTGAAGGTCCTAGCCTGATTTATTAAGCATGATAATTTTGAAGGTTTGAACCTCCCTTTGCTTCTCCAACATTTTCCACAGTTTGCTCTATGAACTTTCTTTTAGCTTTAGACTAGATGTATTGCCCCAAATCAGGGGTTGGCAACCTTAAACATTCAAAGAGCCACCAAAGTCTTAACTGGAAGCCCCCCTCCCATACTATTCTGCAGCTGACAGGAAGTACCGTTCCCTCACCATAGAGTCTCCTCCTAGCACAGCATCCTTATTCCTCTACCTGTCCTAACTGAAAGCCCTATCAATTGTGGAGCCGACCAACGACAGGGAGCCACAGCAGAAGGATGAAAGAGCCATGGGTTGTTGACCCCTGTCCCAAATCAATGAAGACAGCACAGTACATCTACAATGGTAAGGTATATACAGTATATGAAAGTACATAATAATACTTAAATGTTCCTAATAATGAATGTAGCATACCTGTTGGTTTTATCCCAGTCATTCTAGTGCTGAGACTGTATTTCTTTCCTTTCTCATTTTGTCTCTCTTGGAATTTCTTCCCCAGTATTGTGTTCGCCCATATATTATTTTCCCTAGGTGGATAGAAATAAGAAACAACATGAAGTATTTCTGACATGATCTTGCTTTGTTTCAATTGCTCTTTTTTGTACAAAGGAGCAAGAGTTTGGAAGATGTGCCTACTATTGACAGTTAACAAGACAAGGCAGCAGAATGATTGGACCACAGGGCAAAAGAAAACTCTGCTCTGAAATGAACCTTGCTATCCATTCTCCTTGGTTGGCTCAATAGAGCTGAATGAATCAAATGACTGTCCCAAGAGAAACAGCAAAATAAACTGTTCCATGGTGTCAACTCTGAGATGTTTATAATAGTCCATCAGAGGCCTTCAAGATGAGAAGTTGAATTTGGAATGGGCCACCTTTCATTTCAAAGTCAAATGCAAGGTAGGAAAATCAAAGAATATTCAAGAGAGATTCATAAAAGAGTTTGCTATTTTATTTATGTATACAAACACACACACGAAAAGCCTAGCCATAAATAGAAAATTTATTTGAAAGTTAAACACGCATTCATTTCTATGGTATTGTTTTTTTTCTGGATAAATGTGCAAAAAGTTGTAATAATGTAAGTTAATACATCTTTTGTTATTGCGCCTCAAGGCAATTCTTAATTGGAAGATTGTGTGAGTTTATTTCTGTTTGTCTTAAAAACAGTTACTTTGTTTAAAATCCACACATCTCAGTAACTGAGCAAAAAAACATCCATTTATTTCCATCTTACAAGGACTCAGCCATTGAAAAATACTCAAGGAATAACATTCTGTTATTTGAAATACAAGAGATGACTTTTGCTTATTCATTTGTCAAATGGTTTTGCGCAACCTTCAATCATCGCAAAAGAACAAAATACAAAACTGAACTGGATGTTTTGCAAATCAGTTTCCAATCAGTTAAAAGTAGAGTCAATTATACAATAGAAGAACATGTCTGTTTTTTTTAATGAAAGGTTATATCTGGAGGGATGGGGTAGAGGGCACAGTTTTTTAACCTTATTGCCAACTTGCTGCATTGCTCTTCCAAATTGCTCCCCAAATGAATTATCTGCCTGTTGAATTTGAAACACATGTTTGCCCTTGCAAACACATTTTTTCAGAACCCGGAAGGATGAAAAATCATGAAAAGGGCCATTTTAAATAAAGAAAAAAAATATGGGGGGAAGATTAATCACTGTCCCATCTCTTCTCATCTCATTATATCCTGAATGTCTAAAAGTGGTTTTTCCTATCAATAAAAGAGCTGTTAATCTGGTTGATTATGACATGTAGTTTTGTAATGATATTTCAATTTTGATATGATTATACTAAGGATATTCTATTTAAAAAGAATTGGTTCTCAAAATCTCTCCTTGTTCAGCTACAAGATAAAACAGTTGCTTGATTGCATGCATGAAGGAGTCTACTCCCACTGTAACACTAGAAGCCCTGTTCCACAACGTATTTCAGTGGGTTGATGTGAATATAAATCTATTGTGAGAACATGTGAGTTGAATGAATTAATGAGTTAATCATGAGAACTCATTAATCTATCATGAGAGCTAGTTTGTGGTAGTGGTTAAGAAACCAGCAGACTGTGTCTTCTAGTATTCCACTATCACTCAGACCAAGACATATTGTAGTGCAAAAATAGGAGAAAAGGGAATATTAGCTATGTTAGTCACCTTGAGTTATTTATAAAAATAATAAAGGTGGGATTAAATACATATGTACACACACACACACACACACACACACACACACACACGTACCAAAACCTGACAAATTGATTCAGTCACTTAATTCTCATCGAATTGAATTATGTCTCAAAACTCTCAGGGATGAACAACAGAGGTGGGTTGATCCCGGTTCAGCCTGGATTGGGCGAACCGGCAGTACAGCGGAAGGAGGCTCCGCCCACCCACCTGGACACTTCTGCATATGTGCAGAAGCGTTATGCGCACCCAAGCGTACCGGTAGTAAAAAAAAAAATGGAAACCCACCATTGATGAATAAGTTAAATTAACTCCATCCAAAAAGTTGTGTTGGTGGGACACAAACTAGATTAGTGCTGTTGTTTTTGCATTCCTAATCCTACAGGAAGAAAAACTGAAGGGAAAGAATGGTTCAGAAACTTATTTACAGAAGTCAGTCTCAGGGCCTGGCCTATACAATGTACTATCCAAATATTGATTAACTACAGTGACCAAGCCATGTCTTCTCTCTTTTAGACCAATGGAGAAAGAGCAAATGATGTTTCGAAGCCTGGCCAGTTCTTTCCTGGTGCAAGAGCTCATGGGAAAAGCTCATGAATTGGTAGCTGATTGGGTTTAGCATGTTGTGTAGTAATTTGCCTCACAGACTACTTTTAAATGTATACCTAAATAAATTGAATAATGGTGTACCATTTTTTATCTTAGATCAAAAATCTGTATCAGAATCTGCATAATTTAAAATAGAAAGTTACAGCCAACATAGTTAGCTGATTGAAATGCTAGATTAGGAATTGGGAGGCTCAGCTTCAAGTCTAACCTCATCTCTGAATGACTTTGAGTCAGTTCAAGATTGTGTGTGTGTGTGTGTGTGTGTGTGTGTGTGTGTGTGTGTGTGTGTTCCCTTTAACATTTCCGAGGTTGTGACATTTTGTAAGTCCCAGTTAATCAATACCAAAAGCTGGCTTGCATTTTCGCTTCAATTTACAATATTTAATCCCCTCTTAGTGTCCAATTTCTAAAATTATAAATTTGCTCATCTTTGTTATGAACCAAGACAGCCAATATATCTCTGGTTCCAATGAGAAGCTATTTATTTTTCATAATTAATTCTAAAACCTCTTAGTAAAAGCCAATGTTCAAGATTTATCTGGACTCTAAATCCAGATAAATTATTTTAGATCAAAATCTTCATTAGTTTTTTTGTGCTTATTTCAAATTCTTTACTCCTTTAAGTTCATAAGTTCGTCACTTCCGGTTCCGGCGGCTGCCGGCGACGGGCAACTCGTTGCTCGCTCCGGCTCCCCGGTGGGCTTTCCCACTTCTTGGGGGGCACAGGATGCCCCGTAGAGGCGTCCTGCCGGAGGAGCGGCATCGCGGGGGATCCCTGCATCGGCGGCGGCCGGCGGGAGGTCCCCTGCACGCTCAAGGCACCGGGGAGCAGATCGGAGGGCGCGTGGGCGCGTCTTCGCTGACAGGCTGTTCGGAGTGAAAAAAGAAAGCTGAAGGATGCGGCGGCGGAGCGGTGAGGTGTATCATTCCTATTACCAACTATAAAATCTGTTAGCTGTGCAAACTTGAACTTTTGGCTTGACTTGGAGAGGTGCGGCTGGAGGGGAGGGGGATTCCCCCCCCTTGGACAAGCAGCTGGAAACAAGTGAGCTCTCAGCCCCAAGGGAAGGAGGAGGGGGAGAGCCAAACTAAAGATGTCACACTCTTATTAAATGGATTTTCAGATTTACACTTTTAAGGTTTAAGACAATGAGATCTGGAAGCCCTGGGAACTTTGAACTTTGAAAACTTTATTTGTTGCCTCAATACCCGAAACTGGCAGGGCAAGATGGCACACTTCCGTTGTCTTCATGAGATGTGAGACTTGACTCCACCTTTTAACTTCAGGCTTCCGGTCTTTGTCTCCGTGCTACCTGGATAATTCTCTTGTGGATTGTTTGCTTCTGAACCCCCTGGAGTGAAAAACGACTGCTCTTTTGCCATGGTGATTAGATAACCCCCCTGTGCCTGGACTCTCTTGGCTGTTCTATCTCTCTGACTGATCCTTCTTTATACTGACTGGACTCTATACTTTATAAACAATGGCATCTAAAAGACCACCTCCTGGAAAGTCAGGCTTTGCTGCCTCAGCCCCAACATCTGCAACCTCCAGTCCTAGTACACAATCAAAGTTAACAGCCTTCAAGCAACCTAAATCTACGGACCTGGAGTTTCATCAAATGTTACAACAACTTCTACAGGGACAAGAGGAAATAAAGAGACAATTGAAGGAGATGAAAGAAGAAATTAAAGAGAACCAGGATAAAATCACGCCTTTATGGAAAAAAATAAACTACTCCTAGAAAAACCAGAAGACACTTCAGTAGATGTACAAGACACGGGAGGGGCTGGAGCACTGCCAACTGGGGGAGATGGGGTGACATCAAGAAAGCTCAGATCACACAAATAAGCAAGAAAATCCACGTGATATAAACTGACTGAAATTACCAACTGAATTTACCACACTGACTATATGCAAATATATACTATGAGTTTGGAGGGGGGGGTGCACCTACCGCATTTCGCAGCTGCCAAAATTTGTAACCTTTCCCTTACCTTTTCCCTATGTAAAACATCAAAAAACCAATAAAAAACTTTGTTTAAAAAAAAAGGTTCATAAGTTCGTAAATATTTCTTGTGGTGGTGGTTCAGAGTTGAAGTTAAACTCACTTGGCAACTTTTCAAACTTGTCATTCTAAACTGGTTGAACCCTGGTTCAACCAGTTGACTCCATCACTGGCCATTGGGGCGAACATCTGGCCCCCGTGGATCAGGTACCCAATCTGTGACAGCCGTGGCAACGGGGGCGTTTCACCAGGTTCGCCTGGTGCACCAATTGCGTCCCCGATTGGACCGGGACACCCTCCGCACAGTCACCCATGCACTTGTGACGTCCCGGCTGGACTACTGTAACGCTCTCTACATGGGGCTTCCCTTGAGATGCACCCGAAGGCTGCAGTTGGTTCAGAATGCGGCCGCGTGGGCAGTTTCGGGAGTCGCTAGGTACTCCAACATAACACCTCTCCTGCACGGGCTGCACTGGCTACCTGTAGCTTTTCGGGTGCGTTTCAAGGTGCTGATTATCATCTTTAAAGTGCTCCATGGCACAGGACCTAGGTATTTGCGGGATCGTATCCTGCCCCATACATCCCTTCGGCCGATCCGCTCACACAGAGAGGGACTCCTCCGGGTGCCGTCCACTAGGCTGTGCCAGCAGGCGACGCCCAGGGGAAGGGCCTTCTCTGTGATGGGCCCAACCCTCTGGAATGACCTCCCCCCTGATATTAGAACAACTACAGACCTCCACTCCTTCCGTAAGAAGCTTAAAACCCACCTGTTCAATTTAGCCGGTCTGGCCTAATCCCAGCTCTCCCACCTCAGTCTGCATTTTTAAATTTTACGGGTTGGTTTTAGGCCGAGTTTTAATTTTTATCAATTTGTACAGGGGTTAAGGTTTAATTTGATTTTAATGGTAATTTATTCTTATGTGTATGGTTTTTTATCTCGTGCCTGTACACCGCCCCGAGTCCCTTTGGGGAGAGGGGGCGGTCTAGAAATCAAATAAAATTGAAATTGAAATTAAAGG